>JXSR01S018437.1:3012-15376 GCA_000969725.1 Ophiothrix spiculata
GTTAACTTTCACATCTTCATACTCATCAATCTTTTCTGTGATGCATCCAGTCGTCGTCGTATTCTACAGATACATATATATATATGCAGGTGCAAGTTGGTCAAAAGTATCCGTTGAAGCAGCAACTGTGGTCTTCTTTGTGGAAACATTAACAATAGTAAATATACTATCATCCGAGACTCGATACATCTTGAGGGTGTTTGCCTCTATTGGTTAAAATCGGTGATGACTGCAGGTACCATCAGCGAGGCGAGGGGCTAAGCTGTCTGCATGCTGCTGAATATCATCTGATGAAACCCAGATGAAGTTGATGCCAGTAATATTGGTTGCAGCCCAATTATACATGGCAATTTGGGTGAGGATGTGATCAGCTGTTGTTGCTTGTAGACTTGCTTAGCGTACAAGGTGTTTCACTGTGCCGCCAATGCCATCATATGGGCTTTTGCCGTGGGACGTCGCAAAATAATTCCAAATTTAAAATCATCTTTGTGTCGGCAAACAATTTTGAAGTTCTTGCAATTTTTGTACTGCCCACCACATCCATCACTCCAGTAGTGAACTGTTTCAAGGTTTGGCAGCTGCTCTTTTAAGAGCGCTAGAAGCTCTGTCAAAAACTTGTGCACAGTTGCGGTCATGTGACTGCGGTCATCACTGATTATGCAGTAACTGAATACCTGTAATTCAGCCACTTCTTCTGGTCGAAAGTTTACCGCAGCATAGCCTGACATGTTTCCCAGTGGAATCCTCGCACTGCATCCTGGCACACTAAGGAGTAATTTTCTGCAAAGTCCATCAAAATGATTGCTTCCCGGGATACTGGTAAAGTGTCCTTTAGGTTTCCCAAGTTTGCAGATTGTGTTTTGGCAATAAAATAATGGTCTGTTGACAATTATCAGACAACGAAACAAGAAGATCAATAAAAACTTTTGACTGTTTCAAAGTTGTTTTCTGAAGTTTTGACTGCCCCCCCCCCTCCCATGTGTCCATTGTTTGTATTTCATCTATCTCTGCCTGTTCAAATACATGTTGCAGATATGTTTGTAAGTTTTCAATACCTGGGCAGTTGACACACCTATGGTACATACATTGCCTTGACTCCATGTCACATACATGGACATGTATGTGACATGGAGTGTTATAATCTAATCTTTCTGGAAGCGCTGATACTAATAGTTTTAAATTTTGGTGGATTTCGCACACACATACTGAGAGCATTCCAGTATTATACACTGTCAGACACCACACAGGCCTTAGGGAACAAAATGATGATAATTCAATCTTGATGTCTGGATGCAGCTTTTTGAATTCTAAGAATAGTTCTTTCATGTCAGTAGAAGCATTCTCTTTTGTATATATTTCCTACTAGTGCCATCTGCAAAATCCTTATGTCCTTGGCACTGTCTTGAAAATTCATCACTTTCATAAAATGCAATCACTGCTTGCTTTGTTTCAACTGAAAGAGGCCTACCACGTTTAGTGGGTGGGTCAGCCAAAATACCCTTGTCCTGTTTCAGCTCGCGCGCCTGCTTAATCAAGGTTAATGTAACATCAGGCACATCTTTAAAATATTCAAATGATGTCTAATCAGACCAACTGTCTGGAGAAAGGGTCAAAAGGCGCATCCTTTCTCGGTGAGTGGCATTCAGCAATATGTATTTAATTGCTGACATAAGGTGGTCCACATCATCACATCCTTTGCATTTAGTCAGTGATGTCTCTGGAATGTCATACACTTTGGCAACCTTGTTTGAGATATTCCTGACAGTTTCACAAACTTTTTGTTTGCCTTACACTTCCCTGTTGTTACGCAGCGCTCCTCCAACCTCATGTACACTTTTAGCTGGTGTTCCCCCAATTCAGTCACACTTTTATCAAGCTCACCACGCAAAGCTTCCCTAGTTCACAGTGTTTGTTTCCGTGTCTGTGAACAGATGATTCTTTTTGCCGCTCTCCACACAAGCTCACCCCGCTAAAGTTTTGTTTAAAATGCTGAGTACATCCTGTGAAAAGAGAATTTTTCATGAATTTACAGAGCTATATGTGAAGAAGATTAGAATATTTACTTGGATAAGCTTATGTTTTTGTAGGCAGAGTTTGGATAAGCTTACGTTTTTCATGGCCATATTTGCACCTTTGTTGCATGTGCAAATATAGCTTTTTGGATCTTTGTTTGTGTGCAGATACGGCTTTGTGGCTCTAAACCCTCAATATCATATTTTGAAGTCACAATATTTTAACACAGTCAGTGCATACTATTGTTTTTCTCGAGTGTTTTAAGCATGCATGTTTATTGCAGCGACTGCACGTTTGTTTGCCCTGGTATTCAGCTCCATATGATTCTTTCATGTTTTAAGCATGCATGTTTATTGCAGCGACTGCACGTTTGTTTGCCCTGGTATTCAGCTCCATATGATTCTTTCATGGTTTAAACATGCATGTTTATTGCAGTAACGCACGTTTGTTTGACTTGGTTTTCAGCTCCATATGACTCTTCCATGTTTTAAACATGCATGTTTATTGCAGCGACCTCGGGCCATATGGGTTATTTGCCCACAAAATTATAAATGGCCTAATCAGATCCTGAGATCAATGATAATTGTTGGTGCTTTCGTTTCCCCAAATTCTGTAAATAGTCCGATTCACTATCAGAATCTGTGTCAGATCCTAATGAGTCCATTGATATACTAACAGTAGTTAGCTGTTTTGGCAATGCTGGTACTGAATTGGCATACATTTGCCCTCTTGTAGGGCCCATCCATGAGTCAGTAGGAATTGAAGGAGCATCAGGCTTCATACAATTCAGCATGATAAATGCCTGATAGTTGGCTCTAGTCACCTGTAAGTCATGTGAATCAGAATCGGGAGGAATCCTCAGTGTGGACTTTTCCCATTTCTTTACCTGCGCTTGAGCAAGTGTTGTGCTTGACTTGTGTTTATCATGTTTATAGACAGTTTCCCAAACCTGATAATAATGTGCGTGCTTCTGATTTCATGGCACTATCAAAGATAAGATGGTTTACCATGACCATAGAAAGCAGAGATGGCATACTGGATGGCATCTGCTCTAGTGTGCACATGGAAAGGGATGATTACATTAGCTGTGTCCTGATCTAGAAGTGCAGAACATTCAAACATATTAGACTTTTGTTTCAGTCCCAATGTGCCCTCAGCTGTTTCCATAAACTAAGTTACCTGATGGCTTCCCGATGTGCCATCAGCTGGACATCGGCTAGCAAATGCCCTTCTGTTACCTATTGTAAAGACATCGGGTAACCAATGTCTTTCGGATAGCAAGAGACAGAGCCATCGGGAAGATATTGGGTAGCCGATGGCTTTGGATGGTTACCAAAATCCATCGGATAACTATTGGATGGTTGTCAGATGGCTATCCAATAGGCATTTATTTTTGGTATGGGCAACATACTCATATGAAGACAAAACTAACACATCTGAATCTTCTGCATCAATAATGACTGACTCTTAATTACCATATTTCCTCAGCTGGAAATAAGTATAAAACATAATGGTATCCATATGCTTCCGTGTGCTGACATGCCAGCTCACCGATCTCCTCATCAGTGGACAGGTCACAGCAACGTTTCCTGACAGAATATATAAATCTTACATCTGGATGTTGCTGTAGATGCGACTTAAACTCAAAATTTCAGGAATTGTTGCAACCTGATTTTATTCCCAGGTCTCTTGAACAGGTTATTAAACTGCCTTGGAGATAGTAGTTCATTATCCCCCTTGATGAAAATGTTTCTTGTGTCACCTACAAAGACAATTCACTTGTACGCCGTTCAGGCATTCATGTTCACTGTCTTTGATACTGAAGGGGGGGGGGGTGTCCTATGGATCGTTCAACATCATGAGAGATGCTTTAGGATGTCGATTTACAATCAGGTTGAACATTTTAGAGGCATAATCAGCCCATGTATATGAAATTTTATCCTGCTTTTCTTTATCCCCTGCAGATGGTGTTGAGAGTCTCAAGATGAAACCCATGTCTATAATGTCTTCCCGGAGAGATGTCTTGAATGCCTCCAAGTCCTGTGTTCTTAAGTGGTTCCAGTTCAACAAACGAGAACCTCTGAGCTAGCTTTGATTTTTGTACTTTCCATAATGTTCCATTGATATTGAAAATTGGAAGGCATTCATCAGTCACACGGTATTGCATTACCTAAGAAAGCATAGGACTATCTTCTAACTCGTGCCATGGTTATGATCTCTGCCATAGCTTTATTTTCACTCGCATTGGTTTTGGCCACTTTCTGTTCAGAAGCACTTTTGATGACTGGGGGTTAACTGAAGTTGTGATCTTTTCAGATCTTGTACTCCTTGCTCATCTAACACCAGTTTTGTTGTGGTATTTTCCTTGTGACCTTCTGCTGTGTCTGTCATGTTTGTCAATGCATACAAAGAACTTGTTACTCCCCTTACGAAAATGGCATGCATTTTTACATGCATGTTGCATGCTTAAAAACTAGCATGTTGCATGCTAAAAATGAGCATGTGGCATGCTAGAAAATAGCATGCAACATGCTATTTTCATGCCAGAACATGCAGCGTATACCACAACATGCATGTAACATGCATGTGAGCTGTGAACATGCAGTAATTTGGAACATTACATGCATAAAACATGCATGTGAGAAGTGACATGCATGCAAAGTTACAAACGTTTTGTGGTTACATGCATGTGTACCTGAGCTGCACGCATGTCACAAACACTGCATGCATGTACACTGGAAAATGTTCTCTATTCATTAATTGCGTACATTGATATCAAAATATAATGGCCAGTGTTGTACGTATCTGCCCGCCAGGCTGTTAAGTCTGCATGAGTCTGAATGTAGGCCTTTATTGTAACTATACCAATTTATCCGCCCGACTTGCTAGGGTTGAAATAATTAAATACAGGCGTCCATGATTATGGCCTGTCATATATTCACTACAGTAGCAACTCGTTAACACAAACTCTGTTCTGATCAGTATAGCAAGTAGTATGCTAATCCCCATGTTGCCTCTTCCTCAGGAGCAAATTGTCCTTTGTGCCTGAAAAAAGAAAGATCTCACCTGTAATACGACGTATCCAAAGCTTGACAGTTTAGGATGTCAGCCTATAACTGCAAGTGGTAGAAGCCCACGGTGACAATGTCAATCTGCATTGTCAGTCCCAGATCACTATATGCTTGGTTGAAGTTAAGCTTAACTCCAAACTGCTGAATTCAGAAGACTTGTTATGTGGTGCTAGAAGCTAAAGATTTTATGTTGCAAATCTTGTCTAAATTCACTCAAATATTAAGAGCCACACTGGTTTAACTTTAAAAAGGCTATGAACTAGCAAAATACAACAGAAACTTTTAATTAAATGTTGAAAAAATGATGAAAAAATTTAAAAAGTCAGGAGCTCAATAAACCATGTCTGTGCTCGACTGACTCTACAGCTAACAAGCAAAATAAAATGCATGATACAAACCAATCAATTTTGCATGCTGTGCAGTGACACATGCATGTGAAAAATGGTAAACATGCATGTGCTCTTTATGCATGCATATAATTTTGAATGCTTTCAAATTTTGACATACATGTGGTATGATGCATGCAACAAATGACATGCATGCACATCAGCTGCATACATGCGGAATTGAAGAACATGCATGCACATGCACAAAATATGCATGCACATGCATAAAACATGCATGCGCATGCATGTTTTAATGCGTGCATTTTTGTAAGGGTCTATTCAGAGTTAACCGCTCTTGTATAAATTAGTAACATCTCATTTTTAAGAATTCATTTTCATCCTGCCTTCATTTTGGACCCTTTGTTCATGGTCATATTTATCCAAAAATCTAAAAGTTAGGCCCAAATATGGTTTCCCTGACATAGATTGGGCAAACAAGCCTTCATGAATCGTTCCTTCTCTTCAGGGAGACCAGCCACCTGCTATACTTGTTGTTATCATAAATCCTAAGCCAGGGTAGCATCATGAGGAGAGATGTCTTGAATGCTTTCCAGTTTTGTGTTGTTAAGGCATGTGAATGTATGTTCATAAAAATCTATCTCAAATACATGTTTATGAAACAGCAAAATCTGACCTTAAACGTACCTCTATGTACTTGATTAGATTCATAAGGGCATATAGCCCACAGTAGTCCCCGTTAGTTTGTTGTGGTGACTCCTTTATCATCCTTGCCCCTGTTTCAACTAGTTGGAAGCCCTGCAGCTGTCCATAAAATTCTATAGATAAAAATTAAGTTGAGAAATAGAATTGATCAGTTTCAAGATAGTTGTAAGCTGTAAATGGTAAATATTACTTGCTTTTGGGTTTACTTAGGCCTACTTGGGGTAGCAAATCACCGATAATAATACTTACTTAGGGTGTATTTTTATTGCATTCCTCAATACTTGTTTAGGGTGCTTTTGGCAAGTCCTTGGTCACACATGATATCCTCTTTCAATGAGGAAAAAACAAATTTTAGCTCCCAACTGCAAATATTTCTCAGGAAATGCAAAAAGTTTCAACTCAGAAGGCCATATATTTTCAGTTCGCTAGACCCCAAACATTAGTTTCAAAGGTCAATTTTTTACAGAAAATCAGTTCTTGACCCCCATTTTGGCAAGTTGTGCCTGACTACCATTTTCAAAGTTGAGGATATAGTGCAATCATGAATAAGATAATATGACAAGCTCATTTAATGAGTCATTTGTGTGCGGGTTTTTAAATTTGTTTTTATATTGATACATTTCCCATAAAAGTTAATTCTTATTTAAAGTGGCATCTAGACTTGACTCTGAACAAACTTTTGTTGCAAAAAGTACATTGTTGGACCATTAGACACAGGGTTAATTGAAAAATTCCCTCAACTAAGACAGTGTGATATGTTTGTAAATTGTAATCATGGATTTGTTGTTGTAAATTTGAGGTCGCATAGCACAGAAAAATGGTGTTGGACATGTGTAAGCTGATATACAATTTCAAAGTATTTATTATGTCTTTTAGCATATGGCATACTGTATCTTGCATTTTAAATAAACCTGGTCTTACATGTGTATAATTCTTATATTCATGCATACATTTTTGTAAGACCATGCATGTTTCTCTTGACGGCTTGGGTATGCACAGGGCTCAAGGTGCACAGTGCAAGTTTCTCGTTTTAACCATAAAGTAAATGGTAAAAAGTGGTAAAACATACCGTTTTGTAAATGGATTTTTGTCAAAAACCTAGTTTGTGATCCCCTTTTTTATTTCAGAAAAGTGATCAGCACATATGAAAAACACCATAAATCAAAAATAAGACAAATGAATAGAGGAATTCTTTCTGTGCTATTAAGACACCTTAAGATCCAGATTTTATTCTGGAATATGTGTTCAAATACACCATTGTATTTGATTAATTCTTGTAAAGCAAATCTGTTGTAGATTATGAACATGTTAAAGATCGATGTATGACATTTGTTGACATTATAAATGTTTCTAATATTGTACATGTATAAAAATGACTTAAGCTGAATTCACACTTAAAAAATGCAAACACACTGAGAATATTTTTGAGCAGTTCCAATTGATCGATATGAAAGAACAATAAAACATCAACTCAATCGAATTGGCAAATGGTGGACTTTCTTTGCATTTTCATACTGCAGTCAGGTTGCGTTTTCAGTGCGAATTAATTCAATTGCAGTGTCATGTGCTGTGAAATGATCAGAATTTCGTTTGTGTTGAGTATGAATTCAGCTCAGCCAGCAAATGACATATGTGACCCGTCATATCGAAAGGTATCTTAATGTCGGCTTAGTAAATTATGAGATGCGAATGTCTAATTTCATCAGAAACATTACTTTTGAAGTGTATTTTTTCATATTAATCAGGCTCCAACATCCAAAACATAAGAAAAATGTTTTATAAACCGAGATAAAAAATACTTTCTCCATTCAAATTTTACCAGTACAGAAAATTGAAAGTCAATTTTCTCAGAACTATAGTTTTCTGAATCAACCTGATGCATTTTACCAATTTGGACGTAACTTTGCAATCGATCATCCAATAACCAAAAGCAAGGTGTCATTTTAAAGCTTAAAATATAATCTTTCAGATGTGACCAAAAAATCAATTTTCATTTAGGGACCCTTAAGGTACCTTTTGATATGACGGGTCACATATAAGTTCGATAATATATTAATTAGGTCTGTGGCAAAGACTTGTTTCCCCGGAAAAAAATAGGGGTTTTGGAGTATTTAGTATTTAAGAAAGCATGAGGAAAATGTTTTTGTAGTTTTGTATGACATATTTGCAAACTTTTTCTTATTCTGTACATATGAACAAGATCTTGAAATGAAAGAAATAGTTATATCATTGACATTTTTCCTTATATTTGTAGCAACATGTATATTGCCTGTAGTCACAAATAATGAGGAGCAAAGTAGGTCCAGCAATAAATCATGACTACAGACTGTAACTAGTATTTGAAGAGTTTATTTCTAACAGGGCGTAACTCCATCATGAGAACTTTTTGAGAAAATCAGCGAAATATTTTTGTTGAGTAAGAATAATATTTTTCCTGTTTAACATTTTAAGGATGGGTCCTTTAATAAAATGTACATCACTCACGGTAATCAGAACTTTATTAAATGTAAAGGTTTATTTTTACTTGGCATTGGATTTGGGTTCCATGAAGCTGCTATTTAAGTAAATAACACTGACACCAATAACTCAATTTTGACCAAAAGTGGATTTAGACCCTTTAGAAAATGAGCTCTTCATTTGTTTCTAATAGCAAATTAATTTTTGGATGGCCTACAGTGTAACATTGTATTTTTTTAGTCTGCTCTGTAACAAGTAGCTGATGTTAAAAAATAAGCATCTAAGGGCCAGATTATACATGTCCTCCACACAAAGTTTTCCCAGAAATATTTGATTGTGATGTCACCGAATAAATATGATCAAATAAAAAGTATAAACAGATAAGAAAAAATTTGATGCTGGATCAATGACCTTCCAATTCAAAACATGTGGAATTTAGCATGAAGATTGATCTGTACAAAAAAAAATCAACACTGAGTTAACTCAGTGTTGATTTTTTTTTATTTGTGTGGAGGCCAAGTATATTAGTCTGGCGCTAAACGACAAGACCGTATTTGCATGGGCAACAAACCCTATAACAAAAGCTTCAGACCTGATGGTGCTCAAGGTCTTGTACACATGTGTATAGGATCATCCATTTGGAAAGACCCATTAGGTCTTATCTCGTTCCAGGGATTGTTGCTTTTGCAAATAGGGCCTTGAGACTCTCAACCCTCCGATTTATTGATGCAATATGCAGTACTTTGTCGGTTGAAACTACAAAAGATGAAATGACGTGTCTGAAGTAGAACACAGTTAATTATATTAAAACCAATAAATCTAGTGAGTGTAACTTAATGCTTTCTATTATTATCATTTGTCATTTGGTGTTGCTAGAATTGCAGAATAAAATTGTTACAAACCTGAAAGACTTGTTTAGTGTGTCATTTATGTGTGCATATACCGTAAAGCAATACTATAAGATTTTGGTTAAAAAAAACCTCCCCAGGAAGCTCAAGGACTTACAAGCTTAAAGCAATACTACAAAGTGTTAAAAATTAAATTCGGGATCCTGAATTTAATTCAACAAATGGCCATAACTAGAAAAATGAGCATGCTTAAGACAAATCATTTGGAGGGTATTAATATCTGCCCAAAACAAACCCAATAAGCCAAAAAATCCAAAGTCATGGTGACAGGGGGCACTTCATTTTTAACACTTTATAGTATCGCTTTAAGCTTGCAAGTCCTTGAGCTTCCTGGGGAGGTTTTTTTTTCAAATACGACTCTACCGCATTGGTAGCACAAATGTTCCTATCCGGATCCTAACAGCTGTAAAGACAGCCAAGTTCATTTTGTGCTATAAGTTATAATTTATGCAAAGGTCATAATTTGGTGAAATTAATATTTTTGAAATTCACTTACCGTAATTATGAAGCAATCCGCATCTTAGAATGGCCATCAACAGAAAAGCATATAGTGTACAGATTTTTCAATGCGTTTAACTCCTTTTGGCTCCAGGCAAATGTTGAACGTTGATGGGCCACAACTTGATTTGTGGGTCTCGGGTAAACTTAATCGAGCTTCAATCTTGGCTACAAATACTTGGGACACTTTAATGACAATAATATAGTTGTGAGTGCAATAGAGCATCGGTTCAAAGTTTGTGAGGACTTGGTTTCTCACATATGCACACCACATTCTTAAAGATATAAGTTAAAGGGACTAGCCTAGATTCAACATAGAATTAAAAATGTATGAGATGCTCTAAATAAAGCTTAAAAGTATAGTAAAATCCAAAAAAGTGCAAAAATTTACACACAAATGGCTCAAATTGAGTGAGAAATAATTTGCAATATCATTCTTTGATGGTGGTGTGACTATCCTGTGTTTCATAACTCCTAAATTTGTACCTCAGATGGATTTACCACTGAGATAAAAGATCAAACAACGCTCCTAGATATAATTTAAGGGCCCTGTCAACCCTTCATTTTCAGAAATGGATTTTGCTCTGTAACTCAGAATGAATAATTAAATCCATATAAAAGTATACATTTCTAGGAGTGAATTGGCATACTGAACATGCTAGTCAGGTCATTTTTGGACAAAAATGTGAAATTTTGGCCCCAAGGTCCAAAAATTAATAATGTTTTTGGCCCAAAATTTATGGGAAAGCTAACGACACTTAGCTTTGGTAAAATTTTGAACTGTTTTACTTTTTAGAATTTAGAAAACAATAAATAGGAAAGCTTTTTTCAAATTTTTGATTTTTTTTCTTCATTTTTAAAATATTGCCAAAAATAAGTCAAAATCCCATGCTGCCACCAAAAATTGTGGCAGCAGTGGGATTTTCGGACCAATTTTTGACAATATCTCAAAAACTAAGAAAAAAAATCAAAAATTTGAAAAAGCGTTCCTAGATATTGCTTTCTAGATTCTACAAAGTGAAATGGTTCGGAATTTCACCATAGCAAAATTTAGTTAGCTTTCCCATAAAATTTTGGGCCAAAAAACATGATTTTTGGACCTAGGGCCAAAATGACACATTTTGGTCCAAAAAGACCTCACCATCATGTTCAGTATGCACATCCGCTTCTAGAAATATATACTTTTATTTGGATTTAATCATCTGTTGCCGAGTTATAGAGCATGAAACATTTTTGAAAATGAAGGGTTGACAGGGCCCTTAATACATATCAAAAGAGAAACAATTTCATCAAAAATAATTTGTTTAGCCATCACAAACAGTTGCCATCACAGGTGTAGAAACAAGATTTTTTTAAGTTTTCAAACTAGAAACACTGTTTTCACGCCACTTTTTTGTGCCAGCAAAATAAAGTAGGTAAAGAATTGCAATTTTCTCCAATATTCCTCAAAATCAAGGAAAACTATTTGTAGGTTATATTACTATAAACATGTTCTATCGATTAAAGTAAAAAAATATGTAGGTAAATAATGGGTGCGAAGAATCTAGGCCTGTCCCTTTAACAACATTGTGCACAGGGGAGCGGGGAGGTTAAATGTCCCAACTATTTTGGCCAAGATTGTAGGTGTTACTTTAATGCTTATAGCATGGACTGTGCAGATATGTAAAAAAGTGAGAATGGTTAGAGGTCAACTTCACAGCTAGTTTGAACTGGACAGTCACAAATATTAAAAAGCAAATATACATTCATCACAATAACAAAATTTTCTTCATAAATGACAAAAAAAATCATAACAAGTAATATAGATTTGCTAAAATACATAGACTTAAAACTTTCATCCAGTGAGATTCAAAGATACATGTCAACCAAGTGATACAATCTCCAGATAATATCCAGACATTACAATCAGTCCCTAGTAGATCATTGATGAAAAACGATGAGCTGTCAGTGGTAGATATTAGGACATTTGTGAAATTATACAATCTGCTATCAATGGTTGATTTAGGGTTGGCAAAATAATAATAATAATAATAATAATAATAATAATCGGATTTTTATAGCATTTCCTATCAGTTATAGGTATTAGGACATACGTGTAATATAATCTACTACCAGTGGTATATAGATATTAGGACATTGGAGAAATACAATCCGCTATCAGTGGTTGCTTTAGGGTTGGCGAAATACCATTTCCTATATCAGTTGTAGATATTAGGGCATAGGTGTAATATAATCTACTATCAGTGGTTGATATTAGGACATTGTGAAATACAATCTGCTATCAGTGGTAGATATTAGGGCAATGGTGAAATACAATCTGATATCAGTGGTAGATATTAGGACATTGGTGAAACACAATCTGATATCA
>JXSR01S018440.1:36994-49199 GCA_000969725.1 Ophiothrix spiculata
GTCGGTTTAAAAACAGCATTTTTGGAGGTTTTTTGGGAAAAATTAGTACAGGGGTCTATGGGAAATGTGGCAAAAGTGAAATTATTTAGTGTTGATTCAAAAATTCTGCCCGAGCATTTTTGTAAATTTTTTCAAAAAAGTTGCGCACAAGTATGTTCTTACAAATAAAAAAATAAAAATTGGGGGTCACTTAGTTTGTGAGAAAAATAATAAAATATGGCAATTTTTAGCTTCAAAACACTACTCAGAGTATATGTGCATGCGTATTGCGGCACTTACCTACTCGGAAACTAGCGCGTACTGGTACGCGTAGACGGCGCGTGGACCAAACACCTTAAGTGGCAATCTTTCTTATGACAGTGAAAACTAAAATTTTAAAAATCGGACCATGTACCTTTAATCTTTGAAATCAGACAAAATTGAAAATTTGACCTTTTTTGACCTTAGACCCTCAGGGAAGGTCGGACAACGGGGTCACCATTGACACTTTTGATCACTGGCCCACGACAAACAATTTGACACCTTATAATGTTGGAAACCAGACAAAGTTGAAAAATTTGACCTTTCTTTTGACCTTTGACCAACATGGAAAGGTCAAGCGATGAGGTCACCATCGACACTAATGATCGCTGTTCCAAGAAAAACAATTTGACACCTTAAATTTTGAAATCGGACAAAGTTGATAATATGACCTCTCTATTGACCTTTCTTTTAACCTTTGACCCACAAGGAAGGGTCGGACGATGGGGTTACAATTGACACTTTTGATCGCTGGTCAAAGACAAACAATTTGACCCCTCAAATTTTGAAATCGGACAAATTTGAAAATTTAAACATTTTATTTGACCTCTATGACCCCACACATTTTTGTCACTTTTGTAGACAATGTCAAGAACATTTGTGTTCCCAAATTGCATGACAATACATAGTAACGTATTCGAGTTGAAAATGTTTTCGTGAAAATCACGTTTTTGACCTGTGACCCTATGTGACCTTTGAGGGGTCAGTAATCAAGTAATGGTCCATCAGCGGTTGTTATGGAGTGAAAGGTGAAACTAAAACAAATATGTTTAAAAAAAGTTTTCATAATTGTTAAAGGTGTAGGTAAACCGGAAGTAGTATATTTCAAAGCCCATATTTTTCTGATTCTAAATCCAAAATTTCATCTCCAAATTCTTTATACTTTTGGAGATATAGAATAAAATGTAAAATTGTTAGTATACCTATTTTCTATTTCTTTTGTACTTTCATAACAGCCTCATCCCGAGAGTTGCATAGTTTCTTTTGCCTCTCAAGAGAAAACAAGATGCAAGCTGAGGTTAAAAATTCACAATATGCATTTCAGAGGTCAAGGTCAATCAGTTAAAAGTAAATTACACACATGCTAAGATAGGAACCTACACCTTTAATAATTTGGTTTTCAGTTTTATATAATAGATCACCACTAAGAAGATTTCAGTTTCAAATTCTAGCTGAACAGTTTAAAAATCATGATTTCTGAAAATTTGTCAACATCCCTTTTGACTATTGGACATGTGTATGTAATGTTAAGTTATTATTGATTGAATGTTGAATATTAAAAAGTGGAAAATGTCTCATCACTGTGACTTGTATAAATGGGCTTAAAAACATGATCAAGTTTTATACTTTCACATTGTTTTTTGCTTTCTTTCATAAAATAATGTAGTTGCACTTACAATATTTCCAGCGGAACATTCATTTAATTCCTTACACAGTCCAGAAGATGGAAAAAATATGAAGTCCTAGATTTTACTTCGACGTTTGAAACTGGAAGAAGCATCTCGAATATGCACGTACAGTGTATAATTGATTGATTGATTGATTGATTGATAGATTGATTGATAGATTGATTGATTGATTCACATGCAGAGATGTAACCACAGATTTTGGAACACATGGATATTAAACTCAATTAAAATTCAATAGAACTACCACAGATCTTTTATACTATGTGCGTTTCAAAATCAATAAAACCACAAGCGTTTGAAATGCACGGGAATTATGAACATTGTCATAACCAATAGTACACAATGGAAACTACTGACTTGAATAAGTTAACTCTAAATTAATATCCTGTAAAAACTTCAAAGATATGGCAAATATATGATATTATGAAAAACAATGTAAAGAAAATGCACTGGTGAGCTTCAAACTAATGAACTTTTTCTTCAGTAAAATCCATTTTACCTTGGTTTAACCTTTGCTTTTTTATGTAACAAGATGCATGCACAAAAGTACAATAAAACCATACCAGCTATTTGTTTCTTCATGTCTCCGTATCAGCCTGGAGTAACGAGGCTATAGGTATCATTGACGTATTGAACTCATCGCTTGTACTTCTAGGATGAGGTTTATATTAGTTGATGGATCTATTATCGTAGCCCCATAAGACAAGACAGTGTTGAAGGCTGTATTTCTTTGTTGAAACACGCATATCTTCAAAGGAAAACCGCAGATTATCATCCATGTGTTCCATAATCTGTGATGTAACAATGACCAGTCCAGATGTTTAAGAACAGATTTCATGTGAATGCTACTTTAATTCCATTCATAATTATTGCTGTCACTAAGAAAATTAATTAGAAATTGTGACATGACAGCTAGAAGATGAGTTCTACTTGATAACGATGATAATTTTTCTCTGAATGTGAACGGTTATTAAAACAGAAAGGCTAGGGTAGACCCACAATTTGAATTATTGAAAGTGTTGTTTTTTATTTAAACTCCCAAATTAATTGCATAATTCAAATAAAATGATACATTTCTAGGAAGAGATATAAAGTATACATTTCTAGAAGGGGGTATTTGTGTTGAATATGATGGTGATGTCAGGGTTTGACAAAAATAATCAATTTGGCAAAAAATACCCCAAAAACATATTCTGCCCTGAAAGGTTTTGGAAAGCCTAATCATAACTTGCATTCATGAGATTTTTCTTGGAATCTAATAGCAAATATCTAGAAAGGTCTTTCTGAAATTTTTGATTTTGATTTTAATTATTGATAAAATGAAGATAGATTAAAATTGACCACATTTGCCGATTGAAACTGAGTATTCAGCATAAAATTCCACTTCTAGAAATGCATCTTTCATTTGATTTATTCAATTGGTTTGATATTTTGGGATCAAAAATAGTTTATAACAATTGTGGGTTTACCCCAGTCTTACATTTTTCTGTTTTTGTAAGCCTATATAAATAAGATGAAAAATGTCGAAAATAAAGTTATATAAAATATAATATTGCAATGTTTAAATTTATCCTGAGTTGTTGTTACCATGATTATCTCCTTTGTGACTATGTTGAGCATTGTATTCTATCAAAACTTGGCAATGTTCATGAAATTGTGGTTTAAGCTATGGACAAACACACACCACATCTCTCTTACAATCCCTGAAAATTCCTCTTGTGTTACAACGCCCTGATGTCAGGTATCATTTTCTTCACCTGAAACAGCAACAAGAACATATATAAACAGAGTTCAGTTTTTACAAAGATTTTGTGTTAATAAAATTGAAGTTACTGGCATTTTCAATGAGGAAAACAAGCATAAAAATATCTGAATGTACACGACAAACACGCCTTGTTTGTCAAGCCTCACGCAGTGATGTGTTTCCTTTCTTCTGTCATGGTTGCTTGGATTTCTCATAGGATGCTTCTTTAGTTCTTTAATTGCTTACTGCTTGAAAACAGGAAGTGGCAACTATATAGTTGTCAGCACTTTGTTTGTTTTCTGCTTTTAAGGGGTTTTCTCAGAGATGCAAAATCTCCATTGATTTTCTTAAAAATTTAGTATTTGGTAGATTTATTTGTGATAATAACGAATCTAAAATCAAAAAAATTATACAAATATTGACTTCTTTATGGGGCATGGTTTAAATTATTTTCCCGAGGTGATCTCAAAACCATGAATATGCCCGAAGTGTAGCTGGAGGAAATAATTTTAACCATACCCCGAACAAAAAGCAGTCAATATTTGTATTATATACCAAATATATAGATTTTTGTCCTCTGGTTGGTTAAGAGAACCATTTTAGCACTTCACAATATTTGTTTCTCCTTTCAGTGCTGACCGCGTCATATTGTGCGCACAAGATAACTAAAAAACGCACTGCAGCGCGTGTTTGACCACAAATGCTTAAAGTTGTGTGCGTAAAGCTCGAGTTACACAACACAAAATACATTAAGCGGGCCTAGTGAAAAATATGCCCCGGGCATAGTAAATTTACAGGGCCTAGTTAAATCCAAGCCCTCCCTCACTTTAATCCAATAAGAGGACATGAATCTATATATGAGGTATATTAAGGTCACCATGCTCGTTTTTTAGATACAGGTATTTCAAAAAGTACATATTTTCCCAAACAATCACCCAATTAATCAGTCAGAAATTATGAGCTTGTAAAATAGTAAATGCTCCTTTTATTTTTTTTAATTTCTACAATTATGTTAAAGCATTTGTTTGTACTTAAAAATACTGTAATAAAAAATAGGGTCATCATGCTAGTTTTCAAGAGATATGACAAAAAGGACATGTTTTAACTCTTTCGCTCCGGAATAAAATTTTAACAATCTGTCCTTTTTGGACGGCAAGCCGCTCAGAGCGGCTCACAGACACCTCACTTTATGATAGTATATGATAATTGTAATGCACCAGAGTTACCCTCTTTGCTAATAAAAATGATCGTGTTAGGTAGCCCTTTGTTTCAACTGCTTGCTGGTGAATTTTCAACCTATTTGGGCTTGTAGTTTAATTTTTAGAGCAATTTCAATAATTTGCTTCGAATTAGAAATTCCGGCCAATCTTGCACGCATTTGAGAGCCGCTGTGAGCGGTTTGCCGGACTGAAAGAGTTAATAAAATTTGATTACTTAATGGCACATGCTTACGACTGCGGGATAACCTTTTTTTCATAAATAGTAAAACTTCAAAAAAATATTTGCACCCTTTTTGCCCACGCAAATTTCAATGCAAACTGTACGCACCCTTTAGTAACGCATTTGGTTAATCACACGGGACATCGCTGCGTAAGCTATACGATGTAAATTATGCAGACGCAGAACTACATCTCTGAGAAAACCCCTTAATGCCTTGATATGCGAACGCCTTGAAATGCGTTTGACATTTTAAAAAAATGTGTTTACCTGAATTGTGTAATTTCTGATACCCTGAGTCTGAAGATCTACACCATGGTCTCTCAAATAGTTTCTCAATGTCTTCTAAATGTTTGTCTTTGGTTTCCGGCACCAAGAAGTAGATAAATAACCAACCAATGACTGTACAGCTGGCATACAGTATAAAGGTACCTGTAGAAATAAAGAAAAATGAACACTTGATAAGCCATTAAAAACATTGGCCCGTATTCCAGAAAGATGTTTAGCTAAACCATTGTTTAACTGAGCATCAACTGTCCAGGAATGATACGCATCATTGCATGTTTCAAGCAGAACAGTTCAATGAGTCGTGCTGTTGACGAGAAATAAAAATCCAACTGATGTTGGAAATCATATGGTTGTTTTCCACTTTGCTGTACTTAAGTATGCCAACTTTTTTGGACATTTTTGATTTGTTATTATTTTCTCTCTTTTTTTCAAGTGTCAAATAAAGTGTGCTTAAACAAGATTTCTTGTAATTTCTTGACCAAGTGAATATTTACAAAGTATATTTTCCCATAAATGAGTTGCAGCTTGAGCAGGACTCAGAAAAGCATTTGACACCTCTAGATTGGTAACCCGTGCGGCAGTATATACATACCACTTTTCACACTACATTTATTTACGCGCTTGGCGAATTGATAATGTAGCGTGAAATATACGACTTATACAGTACCTATCACACTACAGTAGGACATAGGTCACAAACTGGTCCTATTTTGTGTTTCACATTAAAACATTGGGAAAAACCATACCACTTTGCATTCAACGGATTGTAACATTTAATATATTAAGTTCAGACCAACAAAATTATAAACTGCTGGAGAAGCTTATTTTTCAAAGATTTTAATTTGTATTAAAAAAGAGTAATTAATATAGTGTGGGTAAATTTATACAGGGTGCAAAATACAAAACAAGTGCATTTTCGTCAACTTACTTGGAACAACAAGATTTTGCTGGAGAAGGGTGTATCAAAATGAAACAAATATTAATAGAAGGGTGAAATGATGGCCTACGATAAACTAATAAATTTGGTGGCCACTTTCATGATGGTTAGCTTATAAAGGATAATCAAAAACCATGAAAAAATCATCTTTTTTTTTTTGGTTATTCATCGGTCATAACTTTTTGCTTGTATACACCACCTACAAATTAATGCATTACCAAATTTCTCGTCAAATTTCCTGTTAGAAAATGCATGTGTTACTTTTACCAAATACATCAACCTAGTCAAAGGATATGCCACTTAAAAGTTGTCTGGTTTAAATACATGTTTTGTACAGTAATGAATAGGGAAATTTACCCTCATAAATCATTAGAAAAACAATAAATTAGGATAAGATATCAAATGTTTTACAAACAAATCTTTGGTGTTTTCTCATTGTATAGCATCAATAAATACGTTTAGAGAATAGCCTCATACCCAAAATCAACAAATAAAATAAAATTCAAATTTTTGAATTTGTTGAAGGTTTTGATAGAATGTTTTCCGATATCTGGTAATTGACTGTTATTTTCTAACTTAGGAAGTGTAAATCATCCACAAACAAAATTTCAAAATTTTGTCCAATTACCCTTTAATAACAATTAGACAAATCACAACCTCATAATATTGAGTAATAGCTTGATTAAGACTCAGAAATGTGGTTGACACTCCTATATTTGTAACCCCTCCAAAACCTGTAGCACTACTCACCAAATTGAGTAAGGACTAGGCCTGGGACTGAAATCCGAGTACCCGACCGTCATAAGCTTACCCGGGTACAAAATCTGCTAACCGATTGTCCAGCTTATATTTCGATCTATAGTTACCTCTATAGTTAACTCTAAGAACTTAAAAAACTTCACATTATTTATTTTATCAAGAGAAAGTTTAAAATTGTCATTTATTTTACTAGTTTTTTTTGAGTACCAAAGAGCATATAATTTTTTTTAAGATTTAGAGAAAGATTAATAGATTTGGACCATGTACTTAGTTTACTAATACCATCACTCATCATATTATTAACCGGGGGGGGGGGGTACCTGGGTATTCTGACTGGGTTACCACCCGCGTTACCAAAAAGGTCTCAAGACTTGAAGTATAGGGTATCAAAATCGACCTAGTAGTTTGCAAGTCTCACAAAGGGGTATCAAATTTAGCCTTTAAGACTCTGATAGACTCTGATAGGGTATCAATTTAATAAAAATGGTTGAATTAATGACAATTGTCGATAAAAGTGCTTCAGGTACCTAGAAAAACTTATTTAAAATGTTCAGATGGTGTACTGTTACATTTTACCTATAATTTCTTGTAATAATTATTTTGTGTATGGTCTCAGATAGGGTATTAATTTGAACAGATATGGTCCTGGAGAGGGTATCCATTTTAACAGATATGTTAGATTTATGGTCTCAGATAGGGTATCATTTCACCCATTTTTGCCAATTTTTGGTCTCACATAGGGTCACCTTCGGAACCTGCGGAACTCGGATGGTTACCCGGACACAAATATCTGTTATCAAGTATAAATGACAAATCTGGAACAGAATTTAGGATGTCATTAACATAAATTTAAAACCAAGTGGTTCAAGAATTGAGCCCTGTGGTATTCCAGTGTTAATAGATCATAATGTTGATTTGTGATTATTGTTTTCTACAAATTGTTTACGATTAGTTAGTTAGTTCCTCAACCACTCAAAAACTATTTCCCTATAGTCCATAATTAGCCAATTTTATTCAAAAGAATATCATGGTCCAGTGTATTAAATGCCTTGGAGAGGTCTAAGAATACACCTATGATATAGTAATAGCTTTAATGTGACAATCCCATAGATTGGTAATTCAACCCATTGCTATAGCACTACTCACCATATCGAGTAATATCTTGCGCAAGACTAAGGAATGTAAGTGACACTGCCAAATTTGTAATAGACCCCTTTTGTATGTCCCATAATGCATCTTGAAAGTACCACAAACTGCGCAGTCGAGTTGAGCGCAATGCGCAGAACTTCTAATATGGTATACTGAGCAAGATTTCGTCATAAGGTCCCGTATTTGCGGTAATTTCAAGATGCATTATGGGACAAACGAAAGTCGTCTATCCCTCCAAAAACTGTAGCACTACTCACCAAATTGAGTAATAGCATAACCCTAAAGCTCCCAAAGGTTACAAAAAGCTACAAGAGCAAATCACCAAAATCGCCTAAGTCCGAATACGTCATAGACCGGGGTCCCATATGGGCACGAAATCTCTGCCTAAGCAGCGCCCCTCGGGTGGACACGGGATCGAAAACGAGAGGTCCCTGGTTCGAGCCCTGGTGGAAACCACCAATTTTTGACACCCTTATTTCCGAGGAGATAGGCTGAGAATGAAAAATGGTAGGTAGGAGGTTAGGGTTAGTAAGTGACCGGATGACTTTACACATAACCCTAAAGCTCCCAAAGCCTACAAAAAGCTACAAGAGCAAATCACCAAAATCGCCTAAGTCCGAATACATCATAGACCGGGGTCCCATATGGGCACGAAATCGCTGCCTAGGCAGCGCCCCTCGGGTGGCTTGGTATAGGTGGACACGGGATCGGGAAGCGAGAGGTCCCTGGTTCGAGCCCCGGTGGAAACCACCAATTTTTGACACCCTTATTTCCGAGGAGATGGTAGGTAGGAGGTTAGGGTTAAGTAAGACTGGAATGCTATAACACTACTTACCATATCTAGTAATAGCTTGAGTAAGACTCAGGAATGTGAGTGACACTGCCAGATTGGTAACCCATCCTACTGCTGTAGCGCTAGAGGTACCAAAGCTGCGTGCCCAGTTGGGATAGAGTTCTGGAGTAATTATCCAAACCAAGGGACCAACACCTGAGAGAAGAAATAACATATCAAATAACAAGAATCAGTAAGGGGTCACTTAAAATTCAACCGGAAGTTGACCGTTCAGAACCGCCAGTTCTAGCCTGCTGCTATTGTTTTTAACCGATCAGAATCATCATGTATGCAACATACTAAAGTGTCCCGCAAAAGAAACTTGTACACTTTGTTTTTGTTCTATTCTACTAAATTATATAGTTACCACACCAATCGTTCCCGTGATAGGGTACAAAATTTCTTCCAAAACTATCCCGCTTATCGGGTAAGGTAAAACATTTTGAAAGGAAAGAAAAGTTACAAATTTTGAGCATGCCAGGACAAGAATGCTGCAAATATCATGACTCAATGTCCTGTAATTACAGCTTGAGATATCGATTGCAAGCTGTATCATTATTTTGTGCCATACCTTACCACACGATTAATTTGATTAGAAATCCTGAGTTGAACTGACAACTATGGAATCAAATTGGCTGAAATAAGCTGATTCAGATAAAATACAATACTGAAACATATTATAAGACATTCCAACACCTTTCTTAAACAGCTTAATTAGGCTCTCATTCATTCATATTCTTCTTCCATACCTAAAATTGTGAATTTGAAAAGCCAGCTTACCAACGATACTAAGAGGGAGTTAAGCAGCAATTGATATTGGACAGCTTGGGGTATGTGTGATACATTTCCCGCTAGGGATATTTTAGCGTGGCCTTCAAAGTTGGCTTTTGTTTCCTAACATTTTTTTCTTTGCCCAGTAAGCGGGAGAGTTTCAGATTTCAGACAAAATGTTGTACCCATATCACAGGAAACATACCCATTTACATTACATTTTCTGCAATTATTTTGGTCTGATAACAATATAATTTAGCAGAATAGAACCAAAACAAAGTATAAAATGTTCTTTAGCGTGACAATTTATTTCCATAACACTAACACAATGGAGAAGGAGATCATCAATTAAATTATATAATCCTTTTTAGGTGACTAGATCAATAAAATGATCAATAAAGACTTTAAATTTTTTGCATATTTTTTTAGCTTTGTCAAAATCCAGGGGGGGGGGGACTCAAATATGAAAGTGAAGTACCTGCTCCTACCAGCTTTCGAAATGTAGGGGCAATAGGTGAGAAATACATTGAAAAATAGGGGGTCATTTGGTGTAGAGGGTAAAAAAAGTGGGTCATTCCGAGCGATTTGTTGGCAAGAGCGAAAAACAGGGTCATTCGGTGTCAGTTTTTGAATAAAATAAGCCTAATTTTGACATTTACAAATCGCTGATCTTCGAAATTTTCGTAAAATTGTCGAAAAATCGTCAACTTAAGCGAAAAAGGGTCATTCGGTGTAGGTTCTCGAAAAATCAGGGCAATGGATGAGAGTCGCCATGAAAAAAGGTTGACTTTCAAAATAACAGGGGGTCATTGGGTGACAGCTCAGTGAAAAGGGGCTCATTAGGTGAGAGTGGAGCAAAAAACGGGGTCTATCGACAGGAGCATAACACGTGCCAATATATGGGAGTGCCACCCCCCGGGTCAAAATCATGTTTTTTAAGCCACAATTGATAAAAAACGATCAATTAAGATTTTACATTTTGGGCAGATTTTCAGCTTTACCAAATCATGTTAAAACAACCCTTTATAGCCAAAATAGACAACAAACACATTGGCCCAGGGGAAACTCAAATATCGGGTATGTGCTCTACATAATGTTTTCCAATTTCATACAGCTTAATAATTGCATTTTTGGTCAAACTAGAGAGCTGATATGTTTTATTCCAAATGTAAATCTTATAAACTGACCTTTTTTCCATAAAATATGACAACAAGAGCTGACAATTGACAAAATAAGTTTGAACAAGCTCTTTTTGGACTACTCTCATTGTAATGGGAGTAAGCTTGGAATGGTGGTCTTGGGCAGCTAGTGGAAAAGGAGGTTCGAAAAGTAAGTGATGGATGTTGCACATACCAATACCCTCCATATATATGTAACCCCATATGGGGGATGGAGGTCATTTGTTAGCTCATATGGTCTGATTTCTATGGGAAAGTAAGTTTTCCAAGCCTTATATTGACTAAGAAGATTACCTCTAAAGCCCTTGTATGACACATCAATACCTATCAAAAATATTCTGACTTCTATATTGTTAAATTTTGCTGTTTTTACATGATTTTGGTAAAGTTAAAAAATATCGAGGGAGTGTGCCTTACCTGCTGCAAATGGTAATATATATCCCATCATGCCTATGAGAGCCATAAGACCATACGGGTTTGGACAATAATTATAAGCCCATATAATATCCTCTGTCTTATTGGCTTTAGCACACCGCCCAATAGTTGAGTACTGTATATTACTGACGTCAAGAGGTAAACAGGATCCTGAGTATTCCACCATGGAGCCATTTTGTTGATTATAACAAAATCCACAGTGTTCTTGTAAGATACATTTATTGCATTGCCTGTATGGAAAGAAAAAAAAGTTAACATTTTTGCACCAGCAATAGGAATGGTTTTGTCCATTCACATATTACTACACCTTGATGTCCACCATTATTAGGGCCAACTCCTCAATGGTGTGTAACCAGGTTTTGATTATTGGGATGCAACAATTTTTGGTACAACCAAAAACCGATATATTAGAGCCTCAAAAGGTACACCCATTTTTTTTCCAACAAAGTTTTCAATATTGACAAGATAAAAAGTTTCACAAGCACACAAACAAATTTATGTCACCAATCTTGGCTAAGTAGTAAATTTACAGACATTTTTTTTTTTTTTTGAAACTTTAAAAAGAAAAATGTTTTAAAATTTTATTCAAAACAATGTAGTTTCAAAATAAAATTACAATCAAAAATTCTGAAAGTGGTACAAATGTACCGAATGATGGCCTATTCCGACTGAATAATGAAAAATTGAGTATGTGGCCACACCCCCTCTGGCTACGCCACTGCAACTCCTTTGTGCACACAAATTTGGTGCACATCTAGCACTAATTTTACAACAAATGTTCTTGTGCATGCAATTAGGCCATAGTACATAGGCAATATATATGCCTAAAAATTAAATTTCGTGCAACAACGCTAGGGGCAACCTGGGATTATGTTATATTTGTCAGGATAGGTCCACCGATGAATAATATCGATGTCCCCACGCATGCGGGTTGCACATTAATTTATAACGTGCTGTTGATGAAAA
>JXSR01S018445.1:20944-36608 GCA_000969725.1 Ophiothrix spiculata
ACCTCGGGCAGAGTTGGTTTTATTTTTCCCATAGACAATCTTGTTTTCATTTTTGACAAGCATCATGAAAACCTATTTTCAGGTCGACCATTATTAATTACGCCATTGTGATGTCATTTATGGACCAATTTCCATAATTTTGGTGTCAATGGATAGAGGAAACCATACCCTTTACTATAGTATCAAACAAATAAAATTAGGTGGTACCAATAAGATTTTCTGGGCCCTGTAACCCTTCAAATGCAGGGGCTTAATTAAGCCGCATATCTCAATTTCCTCCATGCAGCTTATGTTTTAAGCGGGTAGGTAGATGGCATCAATCACCATCTATGAAGAAAGTGTAACTATTTATGAGACAATTTCTGCACCATAATGTACATAAAGACGAGTGACTATTCTGACAAAATTTCATTGATATAGCTCAATCCCTTCTGGGTAAAGTTAAAAACTTTTTGATACCCCCTCGTACATGTATTTTCAAATTCTTTCAGATGATATGTTATAATGTCATACTTTCTTTCTTTAAATTTATTTAGAGATCTAAATACAAAACAGTCCACAGAATATCTAGTAACAATAATTAGTTGCAAATCGAGTCAAAAGTTATTAGAGCAACCGCAAAGTTCCCCGCAAAATTGACTTTCAAACGTTTTACATAAAAACCCTTCGCTATGTGGTCCTTTATATGAGATCGTCATCGTTGGAGCATCCCTCATTTTCTGATGTATAAAGCCCATTGTAACTTTGAATCTGAAAAAAATATTGGTACTCTTTTCCTTTAATGATGTAAAAAAGAAGTCAAATGCACTAATCGCGGTAAATATTATACCTGAAATCAATTTAAAAAACCATACAATTTTTCTTTATGTTGATTACTCTTGTTATTCGTTACAGCAATTTGGACATTTACCCTGTTCACTGTAAAATTTTCCACAAAGTGAGTAATATCAAAGACTGAAATCCCTTTGTTGCTGTTTACATCAGAAATGAATTGTGTGCCTCCTCAAAGCGTCGAATACTCACGAGCTTAACAATGAATTTTTAATTCGAAAATATGCGGAGGTGCTATGAAATGATGGCATGATAGTCTCCAAGAATAAAAGTTTTGTTGATGTCTAACTACGTGTTAGTCATGTCATTGTGTTTTACATATGCACGTGTGATTCCGTTTGCAAAGATGAAAAGCAAAGGTGCCGGTAAATAGAAAAGAAGTTATCTTTTGAAAAGCTTTAACAAGTTTGTCAACCCTGTGTGTCTGGGTCTAATAATCCATTAGAAAAATCAGACTATGAATTGTGCACCGTTACTCTATCTAGATTCAGGTTTGAGACAATATATGCGATAATATCTGTGAAACATGATACTGTGTCAAATAAAGTGCAGAATTCAGACAACAAGATCCGGAGATTGCATAGCTTTGAAGTAGGTCGCATAGTTGTGATAAATGTGTCAATTTTAAATATATGGATTTTGAAAAGAAGGATGTAGCGTATGCACCATATCTGTGGATATTTCACCTGACAAGTATTACTTATTACATATCCGAAAAGTATATTAATGGGAAATGCAAGTATCATGTTTATCTACATTATTGATTAGAATTTGATATTTTCAGCAACGACAATAACGTTATATCATTTTATCGTTCAATCTATTTTTGTGACCGATATTGCATGATTAAAATAACTGGGAATTTTGAGATTTCAGGATACAACCTAGCACATTTGATTTTTCCGATCTTTCAATGATGGAGTTAGGCCAAGGCATTGTTCTGTAAAAATGCCATTTTTTGTATTTTGTTTATTCAAAGTTATTATTTTCACTGCAGGCAAATGAACTTTTAGAAATCGGAATAGTTTTTATCAGTTATAGCAGGGCTCTGACACCGGCATTTCGCTGGCACTCAATAACGGCAGTCGTTCATTACTAAAATAGGAAGAAGCTGCGGCGAACCAAAATGGCGACTGACGCAATCATGGGGAAGAAAAAAGTGTTCTGGAACAACTTGCTGAGAAGTTTTTCGGTGAGTGACGTAACACCTGAACGCAGTCACGGCGCAGCATAGAGCGCAGCCTTTGACATTTCATTCATGATTGTTTATTTACTACGGTGAATTAGAATTGTAGCACCAACGCAGATGCGCAACGCGGTAAGTGCTTCAAAAGCCAAGATGGCGGCGCGCATATACTGTGTCACTTTATAAATGTGTCAGTCATTTCCCAATCTTATATATTCCCCGGTTATAGGTGGAATTCAAAGGTTATTTTCACATTTTTGGTGGGAAAAGCCATGTCATATTGCAGTTATCGCTCACTGCACGCTACACCACAGAGTAACAGAGATGTCACTAAGCTCAAAGCACGGCCCCAATCATAGCGTAGTATGTGGACAAAAACGAATATTCATTAGTTAGACTGCTCAAAAGATGATCAGTAAATAATCAATACATGTGTTAATAACAGTTTTCACGCTAGACTAATTTCATGATGTCTTACATGAAGGATGAACATTGAACAAGACGAGGACGCATTTTGAAGAATGCTGTACAGCTTGCATTCAATTAAGCGTAATACACATCAAGGGCAATGCAAGGATTTATTTGAGTAGGATTATTCATAATGCGTACTCGTTTTTGTAATAGGGGCCACTGATCACGCAATCAGCCAAGAAACGTTAACCAGCGCCTATTGAGAAATGGTAATCAAATGAGCTATGAAGTATATGGGGATAAAGTGTCAGGGGCCTGGCTACACGGCGATCTTTGCATTGCTAATACAAGCCTACGTGTTTTTTCAATGTACTCTATCAGGTCCTTAAAATTATCGCATGGTAATGAGTATGGTGTCATGAGAACGAGAAGTTCATGATCTTGATTGACATGTGTGTTCAAAGTTGATAGGTTAAAGGATGAGAGCGTGATGGGCCAATGAAAGTTGTTATTTCGAAACTCCATAGCGAATGTACTGACCGGGGTCTTGTTACAAAATGTACCAAGTCAGGCTTACCCTTTGGTCTTTTGAGTTTACAAAAAATATCACATGAAAGCTTAATAAATCATGAACAAAATGGTAAATGTTCAAAAAAAATCGGCCGGTTAGTTTTGATACAGCGATCTTGGTAAGTTATTATCCTATACCCAAAACACGGGAAGATATCTCGGGGTCATGCATCAATTACGAGCGTTGTGTGTGCATTGTATACGAAATGTTGCTGATAACTGCAATATGTGGCTATTGGATGAAAAATAATGACATATTCACGAGTCGGACATTTTGTTGTCAAAGTTGTGTGTCTATAGGCGCATTGCGTTTTGTCAACAATAGAGGGTAAGATAAAAGTAAAGGGGGCAGCTTGTATTTGCACAAGTCGGAGTATCTTTGTCAAAGCAATTGGGCCAGGCTGTCCTTGTTTAACGTAATTGCGGTGAGGGGACTGCCATACTTTCTACCTAATTCTGTTACCTTCCGAGTATCGAAGAATAACGGTACCCATTCAGCTTGGTGGAAAGGAGCACATAAGAGTAAGTATTTAGCTCAAGGACATTATGAAAATGCCCACCGGATTCGAACCCACGACGCCGCACACCCGATGATTATGGAGTCAGAGACTTACGTCGCTAGGCAACGCACGCACATTTTTCAAATTGTTAGAATGATTGTAATATAAGATTAAATGATTCAACTCCGCAGTTCTAGTTTTTTCAACTTAAGAACCTAATTCTAGGTCTGAAAATTCAGAACGGAACTAACCATTGATGTATTATAAGATATCGGTGTCCCCATAAGGCAACGTGCAGATTTCATAAAAACAATACCCTAAATTGAAAGATTTTGTTGATTAAGACTCAATTTCTGTCGGGGTTTATCATACAAAATGTTCATAAATGACGAGACTTGTACGGTATTGTAGGAAATGTAAGGGAACCCACTTTATTAAAGCGAACTGAATTAATCAACCCGATTTATGACTTGAGATATCAACAGATTATTTGGAGTCCCATTTAAGCAGGAGAGCAAGCATCATCCATTTCCTGTCTATAGCATGTGACCTGCTTGTTAAACTGAGCACACATTAGTCTTAACTCAAGTCTGTACAAAATTCGTTCCCTACCTCAATATTTAAGAAAATCCGCAAAGATATTTATGCAGAAGTTCCACTCATTAAGTTGTTTACAATCATATGCTTCAGAAACATGTGTTATTATTCTGTTTCGTCAAAAATATTCCGAATTTAGAAATGCTTGCTACAGCAGACTAAAAGGATTGCATAAGCAACAAATCATATATATCTTGAATTGAATATTCTTAGCTTAGAAAAATAAAAAAAGGCGAGCATGAGAATGTTTACTGTTAAAGATTGACTGCAAATGAGCAGCGTTAAGATGCATACTAAAACTCAATTGACTCCTCTGATTTTTAGGTTAATAGTATTTTACCTACAGAAATCTACCGAAAAAATTGAATTGGTTAGTGGTAATGTTTATAATGCACCATTTAATACATCTCAGTATAAAGATGTAGACGTAAGCAACACAGCTTAAAATGCATATTGAAGCCATTTTTGGATTATTATTTTTCTTTATGATATAAAACTTTGTAAAGTCATTTCACTTCCTGTTTGTTGCTGTATAGTGCGGTGACGCAAACCTCATTAGAATATGTTAATGGCATAACAAGTCCTAACAAGACATATACTGTATGCCTGTTTTTAATATTGGTCTTTCCAATGATATTTGAATACTCCTATTCTGTTACAGTACATATTCACTGTTCGATATGTACACGTTTTCTTTATTCAAAACTGTTTAACAATACATTTGCTTCCAGATTTTAATTCTAAATCACCAAATAAAAATAAAAATTTAAAATGTTCCAAAAAAGTCCCCCTTAAAGAATATTGATTTTTCTAGAAATCTTATTTGGCCCTTTCAATTTTGTTCAAACTGTAAAATGTAGGATGGAATGATACAAATTAAATGTGCAATAAAGTTCACTTAACACTTAACCTTCTTCTTAAAATGTTGCCATTTATGAAAATTCACGACGAATCAAAAGTTACCAGTTTCTTGTATTGGAATATAAACAAACGATGAAATTTTAATTCTTATCGCAAATTTTAAAGATAATTCTGTGAGTGAAATCAAAAATAATGTGTAATCTATAGACTTCATTCTTTAAGTATGCCAACATTGTTGTCGTGTGTCCTCTTTAAGGGGGAAAATCTTGCTGTGAACATGAAATACCCCGTCACGATATTCTCGAGGAACAGCTTTTATGCTAGCAGATTTAAATAATTTTAGAAAATGTTTTTAATTTAGAACATTTCGTATTTGTATTTCTTATATATCAATGTAATTGCAAACATACGGTATGAAAGTTTGATTAATGTACACTGCACTTACATAATTTATTCAAGAAAACTTTCAAGTTACGTGTTTTACTTAATTCAAGCATCAGAATATTTAAATAGGCTAAATTCTAAAAATCATAAACAAATATAACAAGAAGTGATTGTCAATGATTATTCAATATTTGAAAGAAAATGTTAAGTAATGCTTCACTAAGCTTATATATTTAACTTATTCTTAAATTAATTATTCTGGAGTAACAGAAACCGTTATGTGAGTGCAAGAAAGTCGTATCTGCAATAGCTGCCACTTGTCATTGATTTAGATTGCATACTGTATAATCTCCAGTCTTGGGTCAGTGGTTCTTGAAATGGTTCAACCTGAAGAACCATTTCAAGAGCCACTGACATATGGCAAGGGTATTTTGAAGGATTTTGTTTGACATTCTAGTGACTAGGTGTTAAATAAATACATCTTAAAGCAGCCATTGCAGATACGACTTTCTTGCACTCTCCCGACGAAACATCCTTTGCAGATAGTATCGTAATGTGATACTTAGATTGCTGCTACTGGCTTGTCAAGCCTGGAATATATTTTGCGTACTTTGTTTTCATAGAAGTTTAAGCATACATTTGTAGCCATAGAAATAAAGTGAGTAGCTACTACTTCAAGAGTAAAGAACGTTGAATGCTGAATCTATTAGTTTCGAAAAAAGCTTCTGTAGATATTCAAACAACTTTATAGTTGATTCAAGCAGAGCAAAAGTATTAATGTAACTTGTTATGTCTTACATATACTTGAAGAAGGTACTCCAAAAGAAGCAAAATAAATTATTTTCCTATATCATGTAAATTATATATTTGTGTTGTCTTTTTCATATATGAGTGTGCCATTTTTCAAAAACTCAAACCGAGAAATATGAAAAACAGAAGTTCATCCTTTGGTAAATATCCTGGGAAAAATATTTTACTGTTTTAACTACACAATTTTCTCTACTTCGTTTTACTCAAATGCAAATTACTAGGTGTCCCAAAAATAGGCTATTATCAAACGATTGAAATGCTAAAGTAAGAAAAATACATCTTGAAATAAGTGTGCGTTGCTTGGTAAAAACATAAAGCCGAGTCTATTATAAAAATAGTTTGTGAATTAGGGCTGCTGACATAAAACTCAACTGACTCGTCGGAATTCTTGTAGTTTAATAAAAGCAAGAAAACAGAAAATAACAGAAATTCATATAAATGTATTAATTGTTATTGATCCAATATTTTATAGAGCTGGGTATAAAATGTAGATGTCAACAACACATTTAGAAATGTGGTGCCATTGGTATGAACATTAACTTTATTAAGATATTAAAGTCAATTTACCTCTGTAAAGTCGTTAACCTTTATTTTGTGTTGATGCACGGTCCATTTACATTTGGGTGCACATTAAGTTTTAATAATAATACACTTTTGTTTGCATTATTTTTCAGTTTCTGACGTGATATAAGATTTTTTCATATGTTATAGTAAATATCACTCCGGTGATTAAAACGTTTATCTGATAATACTTCGATAATATAAACAACGATTAAATTTCAAATTCAATCTGTGAATAAGAATAGATATGATAAAATGAATCAATTTAAAACTTTATTTTCAATGATTATACGGTAGATGTTTTTAAACATAAAAGTAATACATTAAAATGTAGACGAAATACTATTTTTCAGGAAGAAACATTAGTTATAAACTATAAACCCAACTATACTCACACGATAACACTAATCTTAAAGATGATAAAACTGGGTTATTACAACAAAAGGTGATGTGAATACGACTGAAACTGTGCAGTTAAAAGACTGCTAAATTGCGTTTTAGCAGCTGCAATACTGACACATGATACAGTTTTAATACAAAAGATTGCTAAAACTCCCGACTTTGACTTACTAGTATCACAGATGAGTGACTTATATCTTTAGAAGCATTTGTGAAACATGAAACTTATATAATTTGTTTAAGCTCACTGTTGTTATTGTAAATGAAGTTCAGATCGGAATCGACTATTTTTACTTAGTTTAGGGACACATTAACTTAGTTAAGGGACACAGTAACAAAGGAGATATGTATTTTGGAGCATCAAAAGGATTGAATGCACTTTTATTGTAACCTAAAATAGTAGAGGCATAAGCAGAGTTTAAATGAATCGAAACCGGCCTTTTCAATTTGTTATTACAGTAACAAATCGATTGCATTGGTTGATAGTTTTAGTAAACACTTCTCCTTGATGAATTCAAATAATACACATAGATGATAATGACATGATAGCAGTTGGATACCATCATACCATGGTTTTCCCGTGAATGAGATATCTCAAATGTTACATCATTATATGGTCCTATTTCCTTTCTTTGTCCTATTGCAGTTGTTTTCTTTTAATTTAAAGGAAAAAATATTTCAAGATCTCTAAGTGCATGTTCTGATGACAGAAAAAAAAAAAAACATGCATCAACATTGATATATTTCCTTTTGGAAGTATTGATATTTAGTATTGGTTGAGTGATTTACATTTTTTCTCCGTAATTACAGTGAATCATTTGTCGATAGATGGTTAGTAATTACTTGTTAGACTCATTTCTGCAGTTGAAATTTACAATTATAAAGATGAGATGTGCGTGGCCGAGCGGTTAGGGCACAGGACTCATAATACGGAGGTTTTGGGTTTGAGTCCCGGTCGGCACTGCAGGTCAGACCATGTCTCTTTGTTTCTTTATGACAGACGTGATTCTGTAATATATACATGTACAATGTTTTTGTTTCCTTGGGTAAGAAACTTTACTTTAATTGCTCCATGGTTTGAAACCACGTTAAGTCGTTGGTCTCCTAAACGAATGCTCCTTCTTGGGGAGCTGCATACAGCGTATACCTGGTGAATCAAATGTCGTATACAAAGTTTCTTAGAGGTCAAACCGATTGTTGTATACACCTTGCGATTAAATAAAATGTGATGCGATATTTCTTGTGATCTAAAGGTGCTCATATTTGATTATCTAGGAATAAAAATGCTACGAAGACAAAAGGGATTGAAACTGGCACATTGTAATAAAAATGTGATGTGACTTATGATCCAAAAGCGCATTTAAAAGGACTTTTTTGACAGACTGTACTTGATTCTGTAGCATATACATGTACACTGTTTTTAATAAATTATGATGTATTTAATTAAATTTTTTTTAATGGAAACTGTGGACATCTTGTTTGCTAAATACAGACTGATTGGCTACTTCTACTGTTGATGGCAATGATTATTATGATTAACCCCATATTTTGGATTCAATCAGGTACTCATCTTTTTGGAAGCTTCAGGTTTGAAAGTACATTGACATTACTCCAACGATCAAGTCTTGAAGAATTCAATAAATCGTGAAACACAAATAATGCGTCTCATTTAATGAGACACGATAATGCTCGGTATATGTACTGTATGTTAAATATATATAGCTAGTAAAATGGAAGGTTTTTAAATATGTTCGCTGACAAAGTTATTCTTTAAAAACATTAAAAAATGTACAACTTATAATAACCCCTACTGGTATAGAATTTTAAAAACATAAGGTTATTTCCTCACATATAATTTTGAAATTATGACATTAGAGTCATATTTCGGTTTTTTTGTTTTTGTTTTATCAATTTCAGTTCTCTTGGCAATAATATTTCTTATTGAAAAACTCAGTTCATAAGACCTGATTTAGAAAAAAAATCAGTTCACAAAACTGACCGGAAAATTAAATTCCGAATCCGAATGTTGGATAACCTGTGTTACACATACCTATAAAAAAAAATAGTACCCCGGATTTGTATTTGCAAATTTCAATTTGATTTTTGTTATATGTTTAACTACAACATAATGCAATACAGTTCTGTTTAAAAATGTTTAAAAGAGTTTTTGTTACAATAATTTGTTCATCACATCAATACAGCTTGTATGTTAAAGCAAACACAAATAAAGTAGCAAGATTGCTTGCAGATTCAAACACACCTGGGTACCATGCATTGTGGCGACATTGCTTCTGTTTTCAAAGAGCTAATTTGATGAATATAAATGTTATTGCAATTTGATTGATTTGAAAAGATACAGAGTTCTAGGCATTTGTGTTATAACTCAATCAGCGAGCATTTCCAACAGCAATTGACATTAATCAAAAACGTTTGTCATTTTATATTTGTATTTAAAAATGTTTAAAAGAGTTTGATTTGATTTTAACGTAGATGTGTGTGCACCAGATTCATAGCTATGTGTAAATATATTTGTATAATCTGGTACACGCACATCTAAATATATGCGTAAGGTTTTTAATTTTCACATCAAAATAATTCAGCCTTTAATCGATTGAATATGACAAATATTCTATCTTCACAAGGTTTGATTTAATTTTGTTATATGTTATATCAAAGGAATTTTCTAAAATACCTTTTTGTATCTACCTTTAAGTTTTGTCGTCTTATAATAAACAAGTCCGCACTCCTCTAAAATAGAAATTATAATCAAATGCACATGTCTTCATAAGAAAACAACAAACCCGTAAACATTGCAAATTATCCAAGTGTCTATGTACGGAAACTTTGTATAATATGCGCTTATTCCCTCGACATACAGTTACTGTTTGATTCAGCGGTAGAGATATGCCTTAGATCGTTACTATCAATGATTCTTATTTGGGTGTTGCTTCCTGCAGTCTTCTTGTTAGAGTCTCAAAGAATCTACGAAATGCAAAAAGCATTTTAATTTCATTTAGTGATAAAGTTTATGTTAAACTTTTGTGGGGAATAAAGAAGATAGATTGATGATTCCTGAAGCTTAAATGCGTATTAAGTTGCTCACGGTTATGAAACTTATGCTTAAGATGACACACAATTTCGTTCCATATGTATTTTTTATTTCCTTTTTTTTCCAAATTATTATTCGATATAAATACGTTAGTAATATTACTATCCTACCAGTTAATGCAAGAAATTACCAATCCAACCGATATGTTATATGTGAGCTTATATACATAAGATGCACTCGATCTGTAATCTTTTATCTCCCACTGCATGATATTCATGATTAAAAATAGAAAGATGATGAGTCAGCAATATAATCAGTGGTTAATGGCATCTGAGTTAACGTCAAAATGCTTGAATTTTGAACTTGTGTATTTAAAATAGAAATGAATAGAATTGAACATAAAACTAAGTAAGACGGTTAATTTCAATCTATTACAAATACATATTACTTATTTATTGGATATGAACACACGATTTTTGTTGAACCAGATTTTGACTTAAATGGAATGGTGATGATTCGAATGTACCATGATAATTCACAAAATATGCCTTCATTTAAGACAAAGAATTATGTGCTACTCTGTTTTCATTTTAGTTTTTTCAAATCAAAATTCCTAAATGTTTGCTCACTGATATATGCTTCTTAAAGATGTTATTCATAGCCTTTTATAAATTTATTGCATTTTTTGAACAAAAACTCGTATAATTATTTTCAATGTTTTGTATTTACAGAATCTAAAATCAGGATTTTGAAAAAATAATTATCTAGAAATATTTAATTTATTTATACGTCATTTGCAAATATCAAGGAAACAAATATTTCTAATGTTATAACCCCTTGATAGGTGGCTTTACCATCTAAGAAAACACTCAACCGATATGGTATTCAGAAAGTTAAATTTAGAATCAACATCAAGGTCAGTCCCCCTAAATGGGAGTATTTCATCTGCGTCAGGTCAATGTCCAGTGAAAGGAATACGATTGAAGCATTTAATCATCTTTTAAAAGTATTATGCAAGTATACCACACTTTGGATAGAGTATCATGATGGTCACTCACTGTCGCAGCAATTAGTAGTTGATAATTATGGAGAATGTTTTAGCCTGTTGTTCAAGTGCTACATTCTTCAAAGGTGTCTCTATTGCTAGTATATTTTAAAACGAGTTCAAGGAACTTCAGCGTTAATTCTGTCTTGTTTACAACCTAATAAATGTCCATCTATTTTCTACGCCAACTAAAGCAAATATAATGATGGCACATCACTGCAAAGAGTCAATCTCTCAATCATACTTAAATCATATATTTTTCATTACGAAATAGATTCATCAGGTTTGTTATTGCAAAATGGATGAAAATGTCACGTCAGTGTTAAAACCTTTGGTTCTGTTTAAATGAGATAATTAATCCATAAATTTTTCAAATAAAACCATTTGCCGTATCATTTACATCAGTTTAAGATGACGAAGATGACTTGTATGCACCGAGTAAAACACCTTTATTTCTTTATGCTTAATCATGTGCTTTGATTACCACTTGTTGAAATATGATACCAGGTTAAAGCAATTTTAAAGTTATCTGAACAATGTTAGTAATTTGATTTCTTAGATTATTGCAAACACATGTAGTTTGAACCTATGCACACAAGCACTGCATAATTTATCAAGAAATGTTCACCGCTTTGTAAACCCATGGGGTTATTATTTTGTATTATTTAAACAACACTTTGACACGATTAGTGCTCCCTCTGTGGGGTGATCTAGTTACTTGCATGGAAGTGATTATGCAATAAAGTATTTGGCTCTGAAGTATTCACCAAGCAATACTTGTTTTACTCACATTAAAAAACAAATTCTCTTGGATAAGAATAACTTTATTGGAAAATTTAGGATTGTCTATTTTCATGCACTAAATTTAAATATTTAACTTATTCCTGAGCGAGAAAATCGTAATGAGATTCCACAATGTGCTGCTTTTTAATGGTCAAGTCTGCGATATATTGTGCGGACTATGTGGCTACTTCTTCAAAAGGAAAAGGAGCGTTTAAATGATATATCTACATTAGATTTGCAAAAGCAACTTAAGATAATAAAACAACTTTATGACTGGTTTAAGGATAAGTAGTGTCTCAATATATATTGTAATGTCTTAAATTGAAGAAGATACTCTATGAGAAAAACATGTGTTATGAGTAAAATAGCATGATGGTTTTCCTGCACCTAAATAGATTAAAATAACATTGTATTGTTTTTCCACAATCACACATAAGAATAAATGGACCATTATATCTAAATATTTGCCTAGTTTGCTTGTTTTTACATATCTTAAACTTTTTGTAATTCTTTACTTCAATTTTAGAGATATAAAGATTACTTTTAAAACAAGAAAAAAATCAATTTAATATTTAAATTAGGCAGATGTTTGCATTTTTCGTATGCTTTTTCATGTAGTTCTAAGCGTTTTTAAATAATACAGCATTAATTTTATATTGCACTTGTCTCCAAGTTATTCTAAATACATTTAAGTGGAATGAGGTTTTTGAGTATTTTGAGTAAATACAATATGCTGCCTTAAATCTAAGGTACATGTATGAAGCCATGCACGTTTAATATGCTTCTTTTTTGCAAATTACTTTTATTATGCTTTACATAAATATGGCCAATGAATTGTGGCGGCAAAACTTTTGGAGATAGTGTATACGTATTTGTTAGAGATGACTTTATCTTTAGCAAGGCGTAAATGTAATACTAATGAAATACCCATCGATGTGCATGGGAATTAGATAAATACAAGCCAGAAAACAAATCAAAACAAAAATCAAAACAACTTCCTGGCTGCTTCATATTTACCCCGTAAAATGCCTTAACTGTAACATATTTTGTTGCTGTTGACACCAGAGTTAAAAAATAATGTGCCCCTTTATAGTGTCGTAGTATCACGTGTTTAACAGTGAATTTTGAATAACGATAAGACGGTTTCTTGCTATAACTTGCAAAATAAGAGAGAGGCGACATCAAATGATGCTAATGATAGTGTCAGTGAAACTATTGTCGATTTGAATGATGTTTAACTATACGTGTAAATTATGTAATTGTGTTGTCTATACTTCATATACGAGGGTGCTTATGTTTTTTAAATCACATTTAAGAAATAAAGCACTGTCTTACAATCGATATAAATATGTATCTGACTATGAACAAAATCAGTTATATGGGACACTATGCGGTATTGCCTGTGATTTACCTCTAATTGCCATAATAAGGTTGTCAAATTCAAGTTGTTTTTAGTAGGATTCAGACAACAAGATCCGCGCTTTGCATCGCATTAAAGTGGGTCACATAGTTGTGACTTAAACGTCAACTTGTAGTAAAATATGATTTTGGAAATGTTATTGTAGGATTGTTTCCTCATTATTAATTATTAAGTAGAACATGGCATATTTGTGGTAATTACAAGTTAGTAACAAATACTATGTATGATTGTGTACAGTTTTATTCATGATGTATTGCAATAGCGACAATAACAATATTTTATTCTGTCACGCGAGTGTGCTATTTTTGTGACTACACTGACCTGATTAAAATAGCAAGTAGATGGATCAATTTTGGAAATATTCGATATTGATAATCGTTGAATGTCTTACAAAGGAGCAAATAACATGTTTGTTAACTTCAACTTCAACTTTTATTATTTCAGTACATTTGAATGACAGACACATAAAATTTATGGAGGAGACGGCTGGAAGGCCAATGAGGCCCGTTAAATAGCCGACCCCTATATAACACAACATAAATCAAACAGTAAGGAAATAAAAAATACCAAAAAGACATACAATGATGAGCTCAAAGGACGTGGGATGGTCTAATTCAAAATAAAGTTACTCGTAACCTTGCAATAGGTAGCGTTTAAATAAAACGGGACCGTTTGATCTTATGCATTGGTCAGAAAAGGCTTTCTTGTTATTAGTTAATTGCAAAATCGTTGGTATGTCTTGTTTTGTATTTATGGATATCAGGCCGTCTTGTAAAGTAATCTTTAAATGAAACCGGTAAGTCATTGATGCTAAATCTGTATGTAAAAACTCCTAGTTCCAGAGTATACATATCATTATTATGTTAAATAGATTAGATTTGAGGAATAATGGGGCAGTATGACTTCTAAAGTGATTGATCTTATTGCCCATTTTTGAAGTTTTACTATTTTGTCCAGATAACTCCTACATATTTTACCCCAAATCACAACTCCATAATTTAGGTATGGGAGTATAAGAGTACAATATGAAGTCCGTAATATACTATAAGGAATGAAATGCTTCAGTTTGTTGATGACACCTATAATTCTTGAAATAGTTTTTGATGTACTATTAATATGATTTTTCCACGTACAATTCTCGTCTACTATGATTCCCAAAAATTTGGTACTGGTAACTCTATCAAGCTGTGTATTGTTTAGTGAAATCTTTAAGTCGTTTTGTATTTTACTTGTCATAAAGGATGTACCTAGAATTATAAAATTTGTTTTTGAAGCATTGATGGACAATTTGTTCGTTTTGAACCAATTTGAGACTTCTTTTAATTCATTATTGACGATATTTGTTTTATAAACAATATTTTTATCAGAGAATGAAATAGTAGTGTCATCAGAAAAAAGAATAAAATCAAGTATATTGGAAGTATAAGTTATATCATTGACGTACAGTATAAATAAGAGGGGTTCAAAGATTGAGCCTTGTGGAACACCGCACTCAATATTTTGAAGATCCGATTTACAGTTATTAAAAGTGACAAATTATTTTCTATTAGTAAGGTAGCTTTTAAACCATTTAACGAAAAAAAAGTGAAACCAATTTTGCAAAATATAAAATCATACAATACACATGTGTACTAAACTAAAAGCTCCTTGTAATAAATGTTTACAAAATACATTATATTATGGACTAATAACATGTCAATGTATTAACAGAAACCTTTAAGAAATTTACACCTTCTACATTGTTCTTCCTATTCAAATTGCAAAAACAATCTTTGAACTTTATATTGGCTTAATACTACTGCAAATGTGTTCATTTAAAGTGTGTGTAGAAATGAAGATACATCAAAAACCACACCTTAAGTAACCTACGGTCATAATGTTGTTGACGCGAGTCTCAAAGGTATTTTTGTATATATATCAACACGATTTGTTTAATACTAAGATAGAATTAATCTACTCGGTAAAATTGAATAGTCTTTGTATATCTGCACTTTATAATACCCCAAAACACCCCTGTATCGCATATATGCCATAAGTCGAAGTTGTTTTTCAACTATATAGTAAGATCCTAACAGTATAGCGCCATCCAAAATCAGACACATAAATGATTTGTTGAAAAGCCACAGTTTTTCGCGGTTGAAATATCTTGAAATATAATGACTCTACAGATTGTCTGAACTGGTTAGCTCAATCGATAGGTCGACCGACTCTGATGTTGGAGATCGATGGTTCAAATCAAGATTCCGAATGTGTTTTT
>JXSR01S018446.1:5345-19029 GCA_000969725.1 Ophiothrix spiculata
CATTTTGGTGGCAGCGGTGGGATTTTTTTTACATTTTTGACTTATTTTTGACATTTAAAAAAAAAACTAAGATAAAGATCACAAATTTGAGAAAATTCTTTAGACATTAGTTTCTAGATTCGAAAAAGGAAAAAACATCAACAATTATAAATACAAATTTTAGTTAGGCTTTCCTGAAATTGTTGGGCAAAAAATATGTTTTTTTGACAGTTTTTGCCTAATTTGTCCTTTTTGGTCAAAACCCGATATCATTATCATGTTCAGGGTAAAATTGCGCTTCTAAAATTTATACTTTTATATAGTTAGTGCAATTATACACACTACTCTTAAGTATTGCAACATCGTCGACTGTGATTTTGGCGCAAAATTAAAATGGCGTTTTCAAAACGTTGGTATGAAAATTTTGTTATTGAAGTTATAATGATATCTTTATGAATTTACTTCCATATTTCTTTTCTTTAATTACTTTGAATAATTGACACTTATTTCAATAACCAGGGGACTAGCCATAAATTTAATGATGGCGGCTGATCGCTTATACCATACCATTTAGAATTAACAATTCTTTGAGAGCTGATACCTGTCGAAGATCAAATGTTAAATTAATCAACTCCCGTCTCTTGAAATGTTTGTTATTCAAGATTCATCGGTTAATGTTATCTCACGTGTTTCACTTCGGATTTGCGAAATGCGCATGTGCGTTTAGATTGATACTGCTAACGCCTTTTTCGAAGAACATGTCATCAAAAACCTGTGTGCTGTCAGGTATGACGTCATTTTCAAGAACAATAAATGGTTATTTACACTCTGTTGACATGTTCTTTAAATATTTTAACATTGGTTTGCTAATAATGACGATAAATTGGATGTTATCGATGATTTCGTCAGTTGTTGCAATTTTGTTGATTCAATATATAATAATAAAATTCAAACCATTAGATATGAACCTATTTTTGTCAACAAAGAAAGGTTACAATGGTCGTAGCCTTCATATGTAATACTCAAAATACTTATTCTTTAATTATCAAAACTAAATTAGACCTACACTGTTTAATGAAAACAATATGGCGTCAATTCAGGGCCACATACGTGTTCCTTGACAAATTCGCCATCCTAACTCTTCGCTGCCTTTATACAAGCAATGTCAATTGTTTCCCTTTCGTATCTCTACACATTATGACTCTATATCTTTGAATATTCCCCCAAGAAAAATTATACGCAGGTTACTTCCATTATCCTGTCACTATTGAGCGAACGAAAGGGCCAAAGGGCTAAGTGGCAAAAGCCTGTTATTGTAAAATTGTTGATGATTTTTCTTGTGTGTTGTCTTTCATGGACTACCACTTTTACGTAAGGTATTGGCATAACTGGAGTCCCTTTGACTTCTACTTATTCCAGGAACCATTTGACAGCAAAAAACAAAACGCATAGCCATACAACAAAAAGGGATTCCTTCGTTTCTCAGGGCTACAGAGCGCCTGGGGTCTTCATTCATTATCTCTCATAACGTCGCCATTTTGAAATCAACAACAATTACCTATAGGCCAAAATAAGCTAAGGGGACTGTTTTATTGCAATGAACAACACACATTGGTAACATTGCTCAGATAAATGAAAAATCAAGTATTAACTATGAACAAGTTGTACTAGCAAACACCAGAAATTACGCTATGTTGCAATACTTCTGATAACGGAGTGTAGTTTGAGAGTAAGTGTACCAAATTGGTTTATGCTATTTGAAGATCTACCCCAGCCTTAAACAAGCATATATTTTAACCCCATCTATTTTTGTAACAGGTCTACCAAGCGAGGAGATTTTTCGAATTTTCGAGCCGAACGCTCTATAAAATTAATGTTGCTATCAATGAATAGATATGGTCCTCCCCTATTTAAAGATTCCAAGATCACTAATATTGACCAAGGTGTTGCATAATTATGACGTCCTAAAGAATTTCCTAAATGGAAAACACACTTTTGGGCAAGAATGCGTACAAGATCAACATTTTGCTACAAAAGTAATTGATGTAAGACTTTCATCTTTTATTTTGCTAATACATAAAGGAATAATAAATCTAACATACTAAGTTTAAGCTTCATAGCATGCAGATATTTATGTTCAAAATGGCGACTTAAAATTCCAGTGTCTTAACATTTACTCCCTACACCAAAGTTTGGTGGCTTACCCTATACCACATTAAAAGTTACCGCAAATAAATCAAATCAAATCAAATCAAACTTTATTTCCATTCAAACAGTACAGAAAAAATGAACACAGTTAAAAATCTTATGGAGGAGACGGCTAGAAGGCCAATAAGGCCTGTTATATAGCCTACCCCTTTATAACACTACACAACAAAACATAAAAATACCACAAGACACAACAACGATGGGCTCAAAGGACGTAGGATGTACAAAAATGTCGGATGGAAGTTAATTACTATAAGCTTGCAAAAGGTGACGTTGGTATAATATTCTAAAATGCTTAACCGACTTAGATTCTTTAATAGTTTTCGGCAAAGAGATCCATTGTACGGGGCTGCTCGTTCTTAAGCTTTGGTCAGAGAAAGCTTTTTTGTTATTGGTTAATTGAAAATCGTTTGTATGTCTTGTATTTAATACTTATGGATATCAGAGCGTTTTGTAAAGTAATCGTTGAATGATATTGGTAAGTCATTAATGCTAAATATGTACATAAAAGAATGCAGAAGAGCTTGCCTATTTTTTTTTGTCTGTTGCTTTTGTGTTTTGCAATAGAAAAAACTCACAGAATAATTACCTACAATTTACTTACATCATTATACGTGATAATGGGGTATAACTGAACAGTTTAACTTAAAATCATGGTTTGTTTACCTTTTTGTTAGTTAATACAATACTTATTTTTTATATTTTCAGGCATGGTATTGTAATTTTTATTCATACTACCGTTGCCTCTGAATGTCCAATACGTGGAAAATTTATTTTTTACGTGTTACTTTATATTATAATAGATCCAGCCGGCGGCGCGGACGGTGACTACCCGGATGTGCTTGAAGAAGTTGACCTACCGTTACTCGACCATAGTAACAATATATGTAACCTTCCCGACATTATGATTTGTGCCGGGCGAGCAACAGGAGGAATTGATACATGCCAGGTGAGGAATAGACCACCTTCGTATATCCAATAATCTATCTTGAAAGTACCATGTGCGCAAACGACCATATTCCTAAGTTTAGCGCATGACGTCACCTGAGCAGTAAGCTGTAATAATAATGTTGTTGATTGCACATAAATTCCCGAATTTGCGGTCCAAAGGGCATAAGGTCGGAGCTTACGGCAACAGTTTGTACAAAAATCGTGACTGTGTATTTCATGTTTATTTCTTCAAGTTTTCAATTCAAGTCTTCAATTTATTTAACTGCTAAAAGTGACTATTCACTATATATACAGCAGAGATCATATAATCCTCTATGCTCGGCCGGTTTGCGATTTTTATTACTCGGCAATCATGTATTGTCAACTCGTTTGAAACTTGACCAATAGTCAAGCATATGAGTCATATCATCTCTGATATAGTATTTTTTTCTCAACTGATAATTCTAGACATTGTAGAATATAATTCATGTTGATATACTACTCACATAAAAATGGTCTAAATTGGCTTTATTTTTAATGGATAGTGTAAGTTTCGAGTTTCCATAACCCCCTCAAAACATCCTAATTTTATTTTCCCTATGCTTTTTGTTGCGTGGGAACGCAACATTTTCCATGTCCGGTTTCAAGGTTGAATTTGCGCACTTAAAGTATCTGACATCACGCTGCTGGCCGTACGGCCTCTACAACAGGCACGTACACTGAAACCAACATGTTTGCGTCGTCATTTACTTTGTTAATGTACGAGTTGCGTGTGTTACTGAACTGTTACTGAACATGCACAAATGTTTTCACACTTGCATATGGGCTGTTAATAAGCATTATTTTCTTAATTAAACTAAAGTACCTGAATGTTTACCCTAACTTCAAAAAATCAGTTCACATCATTAAATGATACTTAAAATTTATTTCAATTACGGCACTTATGCCAAAGTAAAAATATTTCACATTGGACATGCTTCTGGGTATAGCACGCAACATATGCGTATTCCACTTTAATGTATTAAGCAGCTTCGATATGTTTTGTTTTGTTAATCCTTACGCAATTATTTAAAACTTCTCTCCATGGTATTTCTTAATGAAAGTAATCTCCTTTTATACATTAATTTTCCTCTCTCGGCCTCAAAAAACCCTAATAAATTTAACAATTTGTTTTTGTATCCCACAGGGTGATAGTGGCGGGCCACTTATTTGCAGAAACACAGTTGACTCTTCCTGGCATCTTGTTGGCATTGTAAGCGGTGGTAATGGATGTGGACAGGCAAATAGTCCTGGCTTTTACACACGTGTGACAAGCTTCGTGAATAACCAGTGGATAATAAATACGATTAATGACAATGGTGGACCATAAACAGTTCTGAAATTAGACATAACGCCATGTTTTTCCATTAGCCATTGCGAATTTAATAAAGAAAGATTTTACATTAGCAGAATGTACGAAGATCATTTAACTATGTCGGTTGGAATTCTAAAACACATTCACTTTAAACTTGAAAACATTTTAAAAATCACAACTGATGAATGTCCGATTTCAATTCAATATGCAACTTGAGAAACTTATTATCAAAAACAAATTGTGAACAACTTAATATGTAAAACAAAATTGTACAATTTGTTTTGACACAGCCGGTATTCACTTACCATACTAAAAAAGTTAATGAGACATAATTTGATAATCTTCTTACACTCATATAATGTGAACACATTATGGCAAAGTCAATGTCGCTTGGGTGTAAATGAACAAAATGAAAACATGTATTGTGTAAATCCAGTTAAATGTGAAGTTCAAACCAACTTAAAATTCACCTGCTTAATGAAGTGGAGACTCAAGCACGGGGATGGATTGATATTACCGTTTATCATGTTTATATATTTATATTTTAGGCAACCCTGACCTAAGTTACTTATTAATTTCTTTGTTTTGATGCAACTTTAGTTCTACGAAGTAAGCTCAGGGAAGTGACATTGTCTTAAATAGTTATTACAAACTTATTTTATTAAGGTAACAATTATTTATAAAGTATGAAAAAGCCTAATTCTTATTTATTATTTGTTGTTCGTATAGTATGAAAACAAATATGAGTCGACCCCTCCGTTTGAAAGAAAGAGTCGGTCATATAGAAAAAAAAAGTAACAAAGTGACTCTACAAAATGGCGTATTATGGTCGTCCGGTGAGTTATTTTTTTCTATTTTCCCTTTTTTGTTTTATTAAATTGGTATTACACATGTGAACGTTATAATAAACGATATAGTGTCCATAGAAAGAGAATAATAACATACACTGCCGTACTTTTATTTTATTTCGTTTTATATAAGATAGCAGTCCTATTTAATGATTACTTTGACATGTAATTGACATTCTGTCATACATTACGATTTGCTAGTAGTAAAAGGATTGAAGAATATATCTATCTATACAAAGAAAGACACACCTGCAATAATGTATATGTGGCTGTCCAGCCCGTTTGAGCCATAAATGCCAGAAACTTCACTTTGCATTACAATTGAAAGTGCATGCCAAGGTCGTAATTTGCCGAAATCACTAGCTGTGCTTACAAAATACCAGCAAAGTTTCTTTTCAAGAAAATGAAAGCAAATGTGAAATATATCAGTATATTTTTGAGACAATCAACAGAAAATATAGGGCTGAATTACTTATCTTTGAACGTGTTTATCACAGTTATACATTTTACTCCCTGACAACCTTTGACATACCATAACCTGACTTCTGGAAATCGTGTGAAGTTCATTAAGCTGTCATTTTAATCCTTTAAAAAAAAGTGAAAATGACAAGAGAGGGCATTTACGTCTTGTTAGGGATGGACGGTCACATATTTCATAGAATAATCGATTAGTAATACTTATATTGTCCAGTTATATATTAAGTTTAAACATACTGACTGTAAATAGTAGCATACAAATATAAATGAAGAACTCTCTTCTAGTAGAAAGTTTGTAAATTCAGGTGTTTTTTTAACCATTAAACAGTTGTTTCACGGAATCAATATATTTTCTCAAAAATATAAGATGCGTAAGGTATCTACGAGGGTCACTCAAAAAGTTCTACCTGTTGTATCATAACTTTTGTTCTAATAAAGGTAGCTACTTAAAAGTTGGCAAAAATATAGTTAAGAATGTCTTCTACACATTGTGCAACAATCATATAAATATCTTATCTAGATTTCTGTAAGTTTCATGAAAACGACAGAGGGTTTCGGTACACCGGAAACGGTCAAAAATGAGCAACATTTGTAAAAGTGGCTCAAATACAGTGAATTAAAAAGGCCACAATCTAGCCATGTAGTATTGCTATACAGTTAACAAATTGTTAAACATAAGAATGAACATACAATTATGCGGGATGATTAAAAAAGCTGACACAGACTGCAAATAATGGTAATTCACAAAGATAACAATAATAGGAACAAAAAGCCCCTCCAGCAATAATATCAAAATCACCAAAGACACAGTCTACGAAGAAATTGACCTTAATAAAACAAGATACAAAATGGTAGCATTGTAAAGCTTCTATTTTTAAAATATTTTCATGGTAGATACCAAAAGCAACAACATTTATGTTTTTGACTGAAAAATATGGTGTAGTAACTTCAACTGTTGCTTTTTACATAAAAACGCACTTGGAAAAGTCAGGCTACAGATAAACACACTATGCTGATATTCGTAATCCTGAGAGGGTACAAGACATGCTTTCAAATGTTGGGATTCTGGGTAATTCTTGTCTGTAATAAGTTTACTTTATCAGTGACAAATGATTTTTTGGACTGTTAGGTACACTTTCGTATCAAATTTATTCTGTAACTTACATAACTTTTTGGTTTACAGATGGTTTTTCATACACAAGCTGCACATATAATTTCAGGTGAAATGTCAATAGATATTTTACCGTTTCCGGTGAACCCTAACCTTACTGTGGTTTTCAGGTAACCTACAAAAATCTAGAAAAGATTTTGATATGATTGTTTTTCATGTATAGGTGACATTCTTGGCTATATTTGTGTCAATTTTCAAGTATCTACCTTTAACAGAACAAAAGTTATGATACAACAGGTAGAACTTTTTGAATGACCCTCGTACTTTAACTTTGACTTCAAAAGGCCTTGAACACAATTGGGAAAAAGGGAAAAAACAAAACACGTAAAATCTGACTTCACACACTATTAAAAGTACTCAATATTGCTTTGACGACTTATTTTGTCAAAAATACATATACAAAAACAACGTTTTAGATATGTGCATATTGCTAATACAGAATGGTCTTAAGGGCTTTTAGAAGCAATGTGTAAAATCTAACTACATACACTATGAACCAAATTTTATGGTGCTTTAAAAACTTTAATCTTGTCTGAATACACATAGAAATATCTTAAAAGTGGTTAAGAGAAATGTTTTTAACTACCAATATGGAATAGTCTTGGAAATAGTTTCTTTGTTTAAGTTATATGTCATAAGATTTTCAAAGTAAAAAACCTTCAAGAGAGCACCTCTTTGATATGAGTCCGTACGGGCTTTCTCCCTTGAACACGTACGGGCATGTGGCAGGACCTTGACCACTCAACACTGAGGTATCAATCTGCCCTTCAAAGTAAAAACGCAGTATGTTCACAACAGATAAATTGCAAGTTACTGCCTTTTCCCTTGGAGACATTATGCACAAATGAGCACATCACCATCAATTTCAACCTAAAGGCAGTATGTACTACAATACAACATTCTTGCATGGGAGTGGATTGAAGTGAAATTACCTGTTTAATAGAAGTATCTGCTATGCTTTGTAAATGCACATACTGCGTTTTTTACTTTGCAGTAATATATCAAATTGCAAATCAACTAAGTATTCATTAATATTCTCAATCAGAAGGGACTAATACACTGAAAACATTATTTCGTCAAACGTGGTGGAAAAGTCGTCAAACAGGGGTTATTAATTAGTCATGCAAGTGAATTTACCCTTATTCGTCGCTTGACGATATTTGCGGACGCATGACAAACGAAAACAAATGCAGGACAAACTATTTTTGTATCTGTACGAATTACACATCTATGAAGGACGAGTTTGAACGATTGACAAATGTACTTTTCGTTAATTGACAAATGCACATTGTCACGAGCCAAAGTCAAGACAAACTAATGTAGGCATGACAACTATGTTGACAAACTTCTTTGAGCACGACTAACCATACCAGAGAGTTGACGAATTTGCATGACGAATTATATCGTATATAACGGGTTTCCGTATCTTCAAGAAGTGGCGTGGCGTGGCGTTTTATTCTCGAGTCGATTGCACAGGAGGACAAATTACTAGCGACAACATCTCTTTGGATTCGGATAGAACAACACTTCCAGGTTAGGTTTATACCTTGCCTATCATCACATTCCGACCAGACCGCATTGGATTCGGAGTCGGACACAACAACATTACTGGACTGAGGACTCAGAATTCCCGTACTCATACGTAAGCTTACTCATACTTCATCATCAGATTCTGACCAGACTAGTCCATCTAGATGGACCTCACAAGCAAGCGACGTAGGCGCATGCTTTGCGTTTGCTTGCGAGGTCCAGGCTGGATTGACTAGACCAGACAGCCATTGCAAAACCTGCAAGCAGAACCTGAGTGTTTCGTCTCGTTGATTTCACATGGATTTCGCCATAAATGGAATTAGTCTACCGAAAACAAAACCTCTTAAAAACTAGTGTCACTAGACAAATTATTATTCTTGCATGACAAATTAATTTTTGTGCATGACAAATTATTTTTTTCTCATGACAAACTAATTTTTCAGCATGACTAATTGTAATGAGAAAGTCGTCATACTGAACCGTTTGCCATGACTAATTTTAATTCGTCGTTCAATACTTGTATGACGAATTCCACGACAAATTATAGTTTGTCATATTAGCCCATTTTCACGACAACTTATTATTTGTCAAATGATCGATGAAACACAATTTTCAGTGTATACTCTATACTTTAATCCAATCCCATGCTAGAAATTGTTATGTTTAATATGTTGGATACTACCTTTAGTTATGGAAGATGAATTGGTCGTCTGCTTATGTCTGCATGATTTTTCATGGGAAAAAGGCAGTAACTTACAATGTATCTGTACACTGTTAAAAAAGGGATCATGGTTAACAGGTTGGGTTAAATTTTGCACAATGTTGGTTAAAATTTGACACAATGTTTGGTAATGGTGCACGTTTTACCCAACATTGTGTCAAATTTTACCCGACATTGTGCAATATTTAACCCAACCTGTTAACCATGTTCTCTTTTTAACACAACTTTTTTCTATGTGTAATGAATTTTTACTTTGAAAGGCAAATATGTACAACTTGTAATTAACGGCACTGGAAACAATGTCACCTTCCCAATAAAGCAAGTAAACTATATTTCTTCAAAAAGTCTGTAATTCCATTAAGAATTTTATCCGTTTTTCTTGGAAATCCAGAAGCACAAGCAATATTTTTTACAAAATATTGGATTTGTATTAAACTTTAAAGACAATTGTATGGAAAACAGAGAATTTCGTTTTGAATAGTCTGGAATTGTAAAACTCACTGTCTTTAAAAGATCTTAAATTCCAACATCCTCTAAGGGGACGGGCAGAATCAGGGAAAATAGAGAATGGGAAGTGAAATTCACGGGCTATTAAGTGTGCGACAGAAAACTTTCCAAGATACAGGTGAAAATAGGCAGCATGATTATTCAAACCATATGTCCAGGTATGTGTGTATAAACCCCTAGAACTTAAATGGATACCTACCTGCATGTTTAATTAAGGTTTAACCATATTATTTTCTGATTCAAACAATTGTCCCAAGTGTTAGAATGAAGGCAACAGTACTTCTTTATAAATTTACATGTTATGCTCCTAGAAAAGATTCGTTTTAACTACAAATCAGAAAATATAAATGTTGCAATAAGAGCTACCATATTTACATGTAAATCAATGTAAATTCACGATGTTTACGTATTAATATACATTTAATATTACACTTTTTAACCCTTGTCTAACCCGGGGGTCTAACCAAGCTATTTTTTGTAACACGTCTAACCGGGGGGGGGGGGGATTTTTTGAACGGAACCCCCGATGAACTTTGTTTTGCTATCAATAGATAAGTATGGTCCCCCTATCCAACAACACCAAGATCACACAAATCGACGTCATAAAGGTCGAAAATCGGAAAAATCAGAATTTTGGCAAAAATGGCCACAAAATCATTTGTTTTTCTAAATAACAGAATTTCATCAAAATTGTGCATGTAATGGAGGGAAATAGCAATTCTAACATAACCTGTAAGTTTCAGCACTATAGCATGCGTATTTTTTTTCAAAATGGCGATTTAAAATGGTCAAAAATGTCGCCGGGTTGCAACAACCCCACCCTACACCCCAATTTTGACGGCCAACCCTAACCCCGCCTTAGGTGATACCCTCCTATTTTTTTTCATCAAAATTACCGCAAAGGATGTAAAAAAGATTACCCAAAAGCCCGGGGTCGGTTGCTTTTGTGTTTTTATGCTGCGGGGAACCCCCCCCCCCTGGTTAGAGGAGGGTTAAGTGATGAATCGTGTAATTTGTGAGAGTGGGTGTCAAGTCAACAGCAAAGCACCAGATCTGGTTCGCGTACCAGATCTGGTTCGGTTGAATAAGTTCTGGAACAATAAATCCCACAATGCATTGCACTTACACATTTTAACTAGTATACAATGTACATTGTATTTTTGGCAATTTTGTTAACATATACTTGTTCTTCGTGAATAATGTTATATTTTGTAAAAAAAAGTTTTGAAATAATTTACATATTTAATTGATAACATAATCTTATTAATTCTATTGTCTTAATTAACAATTAACCTCACGGCAGATATTTAAATCCTCTTGGAAGATTTTTAGGCAACATCTTAAATGTTACAAATATGGCAAAAGAAGTTTGACATGACCTCTAATAAATTCACCCAAGAACAAAAACCCTCAAAAACGCCAATTTCTGTTTCAGATCTGGTTAAAATGAACCAGATCTGGTTCACGAACCAGATCTGGTGCTTAGCCCGGACTGGTCAAATCACAATTGATTTGATGAGAGAATCGTTAAAGTTACATTTTTGCCATTGTTACAGCCTTACGGCAATCCCAGAAATGGGTTTGTCAACCAAGGGTTCCAGGGGAACGTTGGCAATCCGGCGCAATTCTACCCGCAACCGCAGCCTCAGCCTAACCCTAGCGGAACCCGGATGATTGCCATTGCGATGATATTTACCGGTTTAATATTACTGGTTGTTCTTGGTGCCATCGGGGCAGTGGTTGGCATAAGTCTTTGTAAGTTGCTAACAGCTAATAACACTTTTAAAATTTTTAATTACTTAATTTACTAAGGAGCTGTAATAAGCTTAATATTTCCATGCCTGTAAAGTGGAATGTGGTTAACTAGGTTGCTTACCAAAGTACGTATAACCGACCAAAAGGTGATCAAGTAATTTTAAAACATGGCAGGTATTACTTTCGGCTTATTCTCAGATAAAACAACATTAGAAACGTGTGTTAGAAAAGTAGAAATTGTACAATGCAAAATATTACAATAATTACGTAACGAAAAATGCATTACCCTTGCTTTCTCGTTATCGCTAACCACATAATGCACTCTTAAAACTTTTACACATGCCTGCCGGTTTCATACAATGTGCACTGTTTAAGAGTTTCTATTAGGCTCTACTTAAGAATAAAATTAAAAAACTTGACAATATTATAAAACTTTTTGATTCATGTCACCATAATTGCAAACAGATAATGTGACAATTTTTCAAATGGGCCAGAGAGTTGAGAAATAATGAAATTTGGTAATATTTGGTCAGAAAGATCATATTAAAAGGTCAAAGTGTCAACTTTGTCGGATTTTAACGTTTAAGGCTTTAAATTGTTCAAAAGTTTCATAGTGACCCCGTCTTTCGACCTTTTCTTTTTCAAGGGTCTTGTCTGACCAACCCCTTGGTAAGGCGAGAGTTAAGATATCAAAAATGTTCATTTCAACTAACAATCATTTGACTTGAACATGTACATTCGAATGGTCTGTGTCACTGTCAGTGGGACTGCCATGTAGTTCTACTGTCATGGTTTATAGCGGCATTAGTTTTGTAATAGGTTCGACAACTGTGTCATATCTCTTAAAATACTTCTGAATTATTTTTGATCCACTCAAGTTATAGGTTTGACCATTTAAATACTTGTAAAACGCATACCATATTGATTGTTTTTCAATTAAAAGCTAATTTCAGCATTGGAGGTGGTGGAACACTGGCACCTCCAACACAGGGAAGTCAACAAACCACACAGACTACAACTACTACGGTAAGACCTACAACAACGCCTACAACTCGTATGCCTACTACGAAAGCGCCAACAACAGTTCGACCAGCAGCTACTACTCCGACAACAACTAGACCAGCAACAACAAAACCAACAACAGCTAAACCAGCAACTACTGCTAAACCAGCAACTACTGCTAAATCAGCAACTACTGCTAAACCGGCAACTACAGCTAAACCGGTAACAACTGCTAAACCGACAACTGCTAAACCAACTACCGTTAAACCGACTACGGCAGCACCTGTCGAAGGTGGTATGTATAAATTATTTTATTTTTATTTTAACAGTATTGTTTAGAGATAGAAATAGAAAAGAAAGAAAAAAACAGAGAAAGAACTTTTAAAATATTTGTTCCAACTCTAAATTATATAAAGATCACATATTGTTTAAATCTCATATTTGGTGTTGAACTAAATTTGAAAGAAAATAGTGTGAGATTTGAAAATGTTCATTGTGAGGAGAAATTTAGATTTTATATTATGAAGCATTGGATCCGCATATAAAATATAAAACAAGGACTTATTGATTTAGGTTAAAAAATCTATAAACTTCTGGAAAAAATCAAAAAACTGGTTTACTTTGCTTGCATGATTTTAAAGTTCAAATCCCATCATATGCAATGATGCTGATTTCAAAAATATCATTTAAATCAACCTAAAATCAATGATGTTTTGAGAAATGTGCATCTTTTTTCACATAAAAACATCATTTAAACATGTAAATATCAACATTTTTACAATTAATGATACAAAATTCAAAAAAAAAAACTATTTTGGTCAAAAAATGCAAAATTCTCAATAAATCATTGATTTTAGGTTAATCTAAATGTTATTTTTGAAATCAGCACTGTTTACATAAGAAAACAGTATTTGAACTTGCAAATACAAACAATTAGCTCTCGCTTGTGTTCGCTGCTCCTCACTCCAAGGGGGCGTTTAGTCTCCCCGATATAAGGTAGCTGCATTACAGGTTTAACATGAATGTTCATATACCGTGTGACAGCGCTCTTCCTTCTTGATTTTATCTTTGGGTGACACAAGCTGTTCACTTAAGGTGTTACGAGGTTTGAAAAAAAATAGCGTATACAAATCTGCATGGAATGACTCTGGAACTTTCAGGACATGTTAGAACGATTCTTAATTTATTATAAAAAAATTATA
>JXSR01S018446.1:26149-49974 GCA_000969725.1 Ophiothrix spiculata
TCTTCTTCTTCTTCTTCTTCTTCTTCTTCTTCTTCTTCTTCTTCTTCTTCTTCTTCTTCTTCTTCTTCTTCTTCTTCTTCTTCTTCTTCTTCTTCGTAGCGATGTAACTCCCAATGCGAATCCACCAGAACAGCCACCAGACATGATACGGTTTGGTTTTATAACACTCTCCTCCCCTGAAGCCGGAAGTGTTACTAGATCATTTACCCCTTACCATCATCCGAGTTATTCTGCAAACAATCAAAATACGGAATACGATATAACTTTACTGAAGCTTAACGCACCAGTCACCTACACTGACAATATAAGGCCAATATGTTTAGCGACTCTTGTTGAAGAAACAGAAAAGTACGCACAATGTAAGGCAGCCGGTTGGGGAGCAAGGACAGGTATGATTTTTACAAACTTTTTTAACTATAATGTTATTTTTTGGGTGAAACAATTATTGCAAATTGCCGTGGATGGAACACTTACCTGATAAATCAAATATTGTCGAGAAATGTGTACAACTCAATATACTGCTAGCTAACAGAAAGAGTTTGCATCGTCCACAATCGGTTCACTATTTAAAACGAAATACAAAAAAAATGTATAAAGTTTTATGGATTATAAGACTGTAGCTCTGATAGCCTCAGAGCTACAGTCTTATCGATGAAACTCTAGGCCAGTAGAGGTGTATCCAAACTAATGATACGTATTGCATTATACATTCTACCTTCCAAAGTAAAAATACTTAATAACGCCGTTTTCCGCGGAATTTTCACAAGGCGGAACATTCAGACTGGTTTTTATTTACTTTAAGTTTTTCATGTTACTTTATGGTTAGATGGGAATACCGCGGAAATGTTGGATCCCAACAACCCCGACGTACTTGAAGAGGTAGCCCTTCCGATAATCGATCATAGCAACCAGTTGTGCGATCTCCCGGACATTCTGATATGCGCCGGGCAAGCAGCAGGAGGAATTGATACATGTCAGGTGAGAAATAAACATGGTAGTCATTTTTGTCCCAATAGACCATTCCTATAATTGACATACTTACGCCGTTGATGGGGTAAATTCACAGAATCGGAACTCAGAAGGAGGCCAAGTAGAGTATTTCCATACTTTGCATCGTTCTGAGTTCTGATTCTCCGTACGATTCTGCGAAATTGATTTCCGATCAGGATATACTTTATGACATTGTAATTATTACGTACCGTAAACCTGGGTTATTTTAACCCTTACGGGGTTACTTTGGCCTACCCAAAATTAATTTTTGTTGTCAATTTTTGAAAAAAACGTGTTAAATTGACAATGTTTAATTTGGGAAAACAACAATTTTTCCTTCTATGCAATCCTGTATTTAGAATTGAAACAAAACACCCTGACATACAGTTTTTTTGTTTGCCATTCCCAACATAAAGTGTTGAATGACCATGTAGCTCAAGTCGGATGAATATATGTTATAAAGCTCTTTGCCGAGTGTATATAAAAGTGTGGTATATTTTGTACCGTCACGTGTATTTTACGAATCAACTTCGATATCTTTGTGTTCTATACTACATAACTACACCTAATTATTTAAACCTGGTCTCCATGGTATTTCAATCTGACAGAAAGGTTCGGAATCTCAATTTACATCTGTGAGTTAGTATCAACTAAAAAGGACGCCTAATAAATGTAATCATTTATTCTTGTATCCCACAGGGTGATAGTGGCGGGCCACTTATTTGCAGAAACACAGTTGACTCTTCTTGGCATCTTGTTGGCATTGTCAGCAGTGGGGATGGATGCGCCCAACCAAATAGTCCGGGGCTTTATACACGTGTAACTAGCTTCGTTAATAACCAGTGGATAATAAATACGATAAATGCACGTGGTGGACCCTAGACAGTCCAGTATAATAGTAAAACTACAATAGCAAATTTTGACATGATATATACCATGTTTACCAATTAGGGTTCGTTTCAAAGCCGATCAGTGGTTGTTCTTGACAATTGAACCTGGTCAAAATTGACTTTAAGTACACCAAGGTGCACAAGTAGCTTAAGTATCAAATCGGCCTAGTTATCATTAAATAAATATTTTAAGTGGCGATTAACATAATTTAATCATTTAATTAATCCATTTTGAAATACCAATTGTTTTTATTTCTGTTATAGCAAACCACCATTGACCGTCAGACAACCACCATTTGGGTTTTATAGCGACACTTTAGCCATTTTTTAATTTCATAAAGAAATATTTTAGAATTTACATAAACTATGCGAAGCACATTCTACCATGTTTCATATTTCAATAACATATATTAAACTGTTATCCTACATTTTTTACAAGTCGGAATTTGAATATCATGAATGAGATATAAAATATGCAGGCCTATTAATTAAACTAAACAGTATGGTTTAATAGCTGTCTTCTAAAAATATGTAAAAAATAGATATTTTTTCATAAATGTTGAACCTTTAGCTGACTGATAAATACTCTTAGGGGTAACTTGTGGTCACCGGAGTAATTTTCATTAGTCTGAAGTGCATTTTCACAAACCATGTACCGTATCCTATCACGGAATAAAGCGGATCGGGTTTCGAATCATAGATTCATTTTTTCCTTGGGCAAGACAGTGTAATCAAAATTGATCCGTGGTTCGGCAGTCACGTTAAATCGTTTAATCCACAAAAGCTACCTGAGTATTGTCCATCCAACATACATTTTAAGTTAAAAATAAAGTAATCATTATTCTGCAAGTGACGTAGTGGTTGCAGAAAGCAGTGTCAGGGTAACCGTGTCCTGCAGTGTTATAACATGACACTAATGCCTTACTGAAGCTATATATTTTTTTTGAAACGTCGTGTCATTTAAATCACATTAATGTTGTCAAAATAAAGCTCGTATTTATTGTTTAATATATTTTTAATACCTAAGTAAGCCTGAGTTGTTAATTTGATAGGTAATAAAACATGGTTATTAGATATAAGCTTATGGTTATGATTAGAGTAAAATGGTAATATACAAATAAAACATAGTTTGAAGGGGAGTATCGTAAAATACTGTCCTCGAGGTGTTGGATGATCGAGACTAAGTTTTGAATATCCTACACCACCATGATCACGGGACAATATTTTTCAATACTTCTCAGAAATAAACCATGTTTAATTTGTTTTACTGCACCTCAAACAAGTCCAAATATAACTTGGAAATAAATGTAAAATCAACAAACTCAGTACTTTGTCGTGACCAATACGGTAATAATACCCATGCGGATGGTTTTACTACTTTCCCCGCATGTGTGTAAAACACAAAGGCACAATGCATAAATGCATATTCACGCGGCTTTACTTGAGTATTAACGCAGACGCGGTAAAGTAGTCAAAGTACCTTTTATGCCTCTCCACTATTTAGCCTTCAAAACGACTGTTTTAACTTATAAATACATGTATTCAAGAGGTGTAGTAATAATGAATCTGATATTTAGAAAGGTGATTGTTAATAATTTAATAAACAATAACGTTACAAAAATGCGTCTATGTATTAATAGAGGATTTGCACTATCAAATACGCACCACATACAATTATCTATTGTAGATCCTTCAGTAATTAAAAACAAACATTTAAGGGGGAAAATACCCAAGAAATTTAAAGTAACATATGCAACATATTAGTATGATAGAATATTGACAAAATATAGCATTGGAATTTGATTTCGGTGCCCGTTGCTATGGTAACGGCGGCCACATTGGATTCAAATACTCCTTAACGGGAACACGTTTTTCTCAGTAACGATTTGATCAAATTGCTTCATTTTTGGTACAGATACTTGTCTTCATTACCTGTGTCACTACAAAGCCAGTTTTTTGAATGTTTGCCCTCAATTTGAAATATTTGAGTTTTGAATACGTAATTAGCGGTTTTCGGCAAAAAATGAGCTTTTACCGCTAACATGGCTAATAACGTTTGCAGAAAAATGCACTATTAAAATAGTGAAAGTTCTAACTAACAAATCGAACATCAATCCAGGCAACCCAACCACGTTACATTGAGCCTTACGCTTCATGTTTTGCATACTTCGTATTTCATCATCATCATCTAGGTCAGATGGCGCTCATAGCGCTGCTGTGGTATTTCACAAGAGTACGCAATCCATCTCTATCCTCTGCAAGGCTTGATGCACCCTGCCCGCACACTACCACCTGACAAGTATTTCATGTCATCTGTCAAAGATGTTGCTGGACGCCCTTTACCACGCTTTCCTTCTACAGCACCCTGAAGTATTTGTTTTTCAATGCTTCCATCCCTTCTGACAATATGCCCAAAATATCTGTACTTCCTTTTAATGATCCCACATCTAAGCTGCATGTCTGTTCCAAATCTGTTCGTATTTGCAGCTCAAGAAACTGACTGACAAAATATGATTGACAACAACTTCTGCAGCTATTTTAACCTTTTGAAACAAATCAAAATTGTACATATTTTGACACAGTTGGTACTCAATTACCATAATATAATGGTAAATGACACACAAGTTGTAAACCTTCTTTAAATGTGTACACAGTATGACAACGTCATTGACTCTTGGGTGTAAACGAACAGAATGAGAATTATCTATTGTGTAAACCCTTTTAAATGTGAAGTTCAAACTTGCTTTAAAATTGTTTAATTAAGCTGAAGATCAAACACGGGGATGGAGCCACTTCAATTAATTAATGATTATTTGCCAGTATGAAAAAAGGTGTTAGTTTAAACTGAGTCGACCCCTCCCTTCGAAGAAAGAGTCAGTCATAAAGAAAAAATAAAACGACATAGTGACTCTACAAAATGGCGTATTATGGTCGTCAGGTGAGTTTTCATACCATTTTTCTGTTTTGTTTTGTTTTATTAAACATATCACACATTTAAATGTTATAGTAAATGATATCATTTTCCCCTAGAACAGATACTCAATCCATGACTTGTATATTAATGAACGTTGGTCATTAAATTAGAGATCTATATAGATAAAGAAGGCGGTGTTACATAAACAACGAGGTACATGTGCATCTCTGAGCTTTTTGGATTTTTCGCATAGATCTAGATATTAGTAATATCGGTTGTAGACTTGATATGCTTATGTTAGCACACTGGATGACAGTTTTACAAAATGATAGACATTTTCTCAGAAATATAGGTCCATATCCATGAATCGCTGCTGACTCTACACTCTTAGAAGGCCGGGATCAAATATACGAGTAGTTTTACGGATCATTTTATATTGATCCTTTAAGGGTCACTTTTGATCCAACGTGGATCGTTTTGATCCTTTTTCGGATCAATATATACAAATGGATCAAATTCACCAGGATCATTTTTGATCCGGTTTTAGGATCATTTTATTTTGATCCATATTGATTACAATATCAAAGTTTTGATCCGTATTTCTGGATTACGGGAATGTATACAAGGGTATAAATACGATGATTTCACCACACTTGACAGCTGCCTGTCCCGTGGCCGAGTGGTTAGAGCGATGGTCTCGTAATTACATGGCAACTAAATACATTGTCTACTTGATAGACAATATGTTAGTTGGCAATTAAAGTTAGCAGCGTTTCGTAATTATGGGTCCTGATTTAACTGCCCCACAAAGTAAAACGCAGTATGTGCATCAATAAAGCATAGCAGATACTTCCATTAAACGTAAATGTTCACTTCAATTCATTCCTATGAAGAACAACATTAGTAGATACTGCCTAAGTTATGAAAAGCATTGGTCGTCTGTTGATTTCTGCAGGATTTCTCTAAAGGATAAGGAAGTATCTTGCAATTTATCTCCAATACTGCGTTTGTACTTTATCGGGAAGTTATAGTCTGTGGGAAAAACCTTGACTTTGGGCTTGACTGTTAAATGGAGTCTGCACAATTGTTCTTGACTGATTCATATTCTTTGAGACCCATTGATTCCAGAACTGAATGATGCAAAATCCGCATCATTGAGCATTTTGAGAAATCCAAGATGGCCGCCAAAATGATATCCATAACATGTTATTAGTCAAATCTCGTTCAAAACCACACCAACATGATCCTCTCATCATAAGGAAGCAGAAAAAGTATACTTTTACCTATGTCTGAAATATGGTTCTGAAGTTATAGCCAGAAATGTAAAATGTCATATCAAAGGTCACGGAACTGGCCCTATGAGAGTCCAAACTTTCAAAAGTCTCCGATTTTGTTCAGAATGGTCTCAAATTATTCGTCTTGCAAAACTGCCTACACAAAGTAATACTTTAAAGTGCATCAGATCAGTTTTTGCTATGGTTTCAGGTCCAGGAAAACTTTGTGCTACAGGCACCAATGCAATGGTAAATATGATCTTTGTTTTTGCCTGCTACCATGGCAACAATTGACCTGACACACTTCAAATTATCACTTTGTGTAGACACTTTTGCAAGAGGAACAGTTTGAGACCAGTTTGAACACAATCGGATACTTTTGAAATTTTGGACTCCCATAGGGTTAGTTCCGTGACCTCTGATATGACCTTTTACATTTTTGGCTATAACTCCAGAACCAAATTTCAGACATAGGTAAAAGTATACTTTTTCTGATTCCTTGTGACGAGAGGAACATGTTGGTGTGGTTTCGAACGAGATTTGAATAGTAACATGTTTTTGATATCATTTTGGCGGCCATCTTGGATTTCTCAAAATGCTCAATGATGCAGATTTTGCATCATTCAGTTCTGGAATCTATGGGTCTCAAAGATTAAGAATCAGTCAAGAACAATTGTGCAGACTCCATTTTGCACTTATTCTGTTTTCCCACAGACTATTATAGAAGGACATAGGAAGAGTTGACTAGCAAAACAGCTACGTGCATTTTGCGCTTTTGAGAAAAGGGCAAAAACCTGCTAGGCCATCAAAATGTGTCGCAAAATTCCTGATAAAGATTTAGTAATTCTTAACTAATATTATTTTAAAGACATTGTGTAATTTACATAATTCATCAAATATTATGTCATTAATTAGCCATTGATTTTTTTGTTGAAAATGCATGTGAACCGTTTTGCCGGACAAATCATCAAATTTCAACTAGAGAATCACCTATCTTCCAAATTTTTGCAAAATTTCTTTTTCAATTCTTTATTTCGGGATTTTGACCTACTTGGGGAGATTTTTTTAACAATATCTTTTGCCAGGATGATGCACAAGTTAAACGTCTGTAAGAATTCATTTTTGAAAAAGATGATCTCTAAGGTTTTTTTAAACAGAGTTTTTAATAATTTATACTAAGCCCAATGTGGAGTAAAATGTTCATGTATTTAGTCAATAAGCTGAAAGTTGTGAGGGCGCAATGACTTCATGACGTCATTGTGACGTCATATGAAGTTTAACCCTCGTCTTTCTAGGGGGAGGATATCTTCCCCAACGGATGATCGTCGATTGCACAAAAACGCAAAACAAACCGACCCTGAGTATTTAGGTACTAATTGTTTTTACATCCTTTGCGGTCATTTGAAAAACAAAATTGAGGGTACCACCTAAGGTGGAGTTATGGTAGGCCGTCAAAGTCTGTTGGTATGGGGGGGGGGGGGGTGCCACCTCCAAAACTTCTAAATTGCCATTTAAAAAATATATCTGCATGATATGGACTTTTAACTTACAGGACATGTTAAAATTTTCGATTCCTTCATTTATTAGCAAAAACCAGACGAAAATTGCCCAAAGTTGATCTTTTTCGGTCCGGAAATACTTTGTGACGTCATAATTACGTAACGCCTAGACTGATTTTCATTATCTTGGAATCAATGGAATGATGAGACCCTACCCTATACAATAGTATCAAGCAATATAACTTTGGGGTCCTAAGTTCAAAAAACGGGGGCTCGGGAAACGAGGATTAATGGTGCTTATACTTTGGTTTCAATGGATAGAGGAAGTCAATACCTATAAACTTGTGGCAAGTATGCAACGCTCCGTATAGAAAATCAATGGAGGGAGTTGTAACCCCACCTCTTTCGGAGTTGGGGTATAAAAAGTAGCTGAAATTAGATAAAATTAAAATAAGAGGTGGTTTGGCTATATGAAACAGAGACTATGAGATGCGATCAAACATTAAAGTATAAAAGAAAAGTGCGGATTTCTTGTAAGGGGATGTGAATGGTATGTGGTGCAATATAACGATTGTCAGATATAACGTATTCAGAAATCAGTTATACATTTTCTTTTTCTTTTCTTGGTTGTTTTTGTTTTTGTCATAGCCTTATGCCAACCCCAGGGTTGGGATTGTAAACCCAGGATTCCAGGGAAACTTGGGCGTCAATCCAGCGGCATTCTACCCACGACCACAACCTCCACCTAATCCGAAGAGAACCCAGATGATTTCCATTGCGGTCATATTTACCGGTTTGATATTACTTGTTGTACTCGGGACTATTGGAGCAGTCGTTGGTATAAGTGTTTGTAAGTTGATAGTGATAGTAATAGACCAATTTTCAACTAAGTAATTCCAGGGCAGTCAAATTCAGGAGAAGACGCCTATGTAAGGTTCCAGAGATCCCCATTTTCAGCATCACTTTCACCTAAAAACCAACATTCTACAACTGCATGTGCTTTCACCTAAAAACCTAATATCCCTGGAAAAAATCGAGTACAATTCTAGTACACATTCCTGAGATGCAAATTTGAAACACAGATTCGAGTACAATTTAAGTACAATTCGAGTACAATTTAAGTACAATTCGAGTACACAAATTTGTACTCGAATTGTACTTAAATTGTACTCGAAATTGTGTTCTAAATTGCACCTCAGGAATGTGTACTAGAATTGTACTCGATTTTTTCCAGGGATGCTTTCTTATTTTGCTTTCAATTAATGCTAAATTTTGCTCACCAAATTTCATAAACCATGTTCTCACGCTTATTTTATTTATTTACTCACTTATTTATTTATTTTTACCCTCATCTTTTGAAATTGTGCTCTCACCGAAAACTCCAGCCTGAGTGTAAGCCTTATACCTGTATCCATTTTATATTTGGCCGCCCCCCCCCCCCCCAGGAAAGTAGTTTATTGAACATACATCATTTTTTAAATACAAAGTATTATATTCAACACCTTAAGATAGCATGATCATCTTCTTTCCATACATACCAAAATGAATTCTACAACGTACTATTAAATCACTTTTTAATATGAAGGGTAATAATTATTTTTAACAACAAATCGTTAAACGTTGAGCCCAATTAAATTTGTGCTTAAAATAATTAAAAAGTTAAAATGCAAATAATGGTAGTGTTTCTATGCTTTACCCTTATACCCCGGACGGAATTATACCTTAGGGGCGGCTTCAAAACTTCCGGTTCTGGGCGGTTTTGGGCGGTTCAACCGGAATAAACAATAGCCAACCGCCCAGAACCGCCCGGAACCGCCCGGAACCGCCCAGAACCGGCAGACAACCGCCGGTTGAGTTTTGAAGCCGTCCCTTAGTCCATTAAAATAGAATAATACAATAAAATATTTTAAAAAAGTTGGGTTGAGTTAGGTACTCTTTTAAAATGTCAAATGTAAGTCTTTTTCTACTTTCATGAAAACTAGGACAACTATTAGAACTCTATTCTTATTAGATGGCCAATACGTTGACATAATGAATTGAATATTTTAAAACATAACAAAGGAAATTTAAAAATAACACTTTTTAATGAGTTAAACCAAGCGAAACAAATTTAATCATGCGCTTTTTTGAATGATTATCTACCCCTTTAAATCTTGATTGATTTTTGATCAGTTGGTATACTTTAAACACGGAAATAAAGTTTTAAATTTGAAGATTTTTGAATAGTATCTCTTACTTTTTAAATTCAAAGCTAATTTCAGTCTTGGAGGAGGTGGAACACAGGCGACTCCTACACAAGGAAGACCACCACAAACAACACCACCTACAACTACTACGGTAAGACCTACAACAACGCCTACAACTCGAATGCCTACTACAAAAGCACCAACAACTGTTCGACCAGCAACTACAAAACCAACAACAGCTAGACCAGCAACTGCTAAACCTGCAACTGCTAATCCAGCGACTACTAAACCACCAACTACTGCTAAACCTACGACTGCTAGACCTGCAACTGCTAGACCTGCAACTGTTAACCCGACGACTGTTAGACCTGCAACTGTTAACCCGACAACTGCTAGACCTGCCACTGTTCCACCGGTAACTGCATCTCCTGTTGAAGGCGGTATGTATAAATCAAGCATATCGTGTACCCATCTATGATCTTACATTTGTATAGAAACAAAGCAATTTTCTTCAAATACGCTTTATTCTTTATAAATATATCATATTTCGCTTTATCATTAAAACATGACTTAATTTAGTAATTGAAAACAAAATGGCCACCATTATCGTTTTTAAAATATAAAAACATTTCATCAATTTTAAATCAATGTCTTAGGGTCCACTTCATACTCAACTTGCGGTTGCCTGCAGGTTCAAGGCAGTTCTGGTCGGTTCAACCGGTATGAATAATAGCCAACCGTTCAAAACAGGCCAGAAGTGGCCATCATATTTCACTTATTTTGTTTTTTGAAGTAATGAACTTATTTTGAACTTCAATTCAAAGTTGCCACCAGATTCAAAATGACCATTTAATCCATTTGACATTTTTCAACAAAAAAACAAACATACAAAATATGAATTTTTAACAAGATAGAGATTTCAAGTTACGTAAAAAGGTGTCTGCTGATAAACTTTTTCGATTTTACACATTGTTATACGGTGGACACTTTTCAAAATTGCAAAAGCTATTGTTGGCTTTGAAGCAAACAATAACAAATTTTGGCAATTTCGATACAAAAATGATGATTATGAAAATTCAAATATTGAGATACAAGGTATTTATCATTAAACCATTCATTAAGGTAATATTTTATTGAATGATTACCTTGTTTCATTCTTTCAAATATTCAAAATGGGTGATGAAGGTATTACAATTGAGCCAAATTGAGGTATATTGTGCCAGATGATATTTTAAAACAGTTTTTTCTCTTTTACATCTGCGATGAGGGCGTTCCATAAAATTGGCCATTAGTGCCACCTTGTCGCAAAAGATGTATATATTCCACTTATATCATCCCATTATGCCCAAGCCATTAAGGCAAAATCAAGTAAAGCAGAACAAACAAACAAACAAACAAAAACATCAGTCACAAATCACAAACAAACCAAAACACACTCGAACACGGGTCTTTTCCTAGGAAAAATTAATTTGTTGCAGATATAACGTTTATGTACACACGCTCTTAATTCTACAGATTTTTTGAATACCAGAGTATGTGGAACTCGACCGGTTGAATCGCGTATTCTGATGGGAAGTAACGCTGTACATGGTCATTGGCCTTGGATTGGATCACTGCAGCTGAATGGCGGCCATCAATGTGGCGCTTCTTTACTAAACAATCGATGGGTTGTGACGGCTGCTCACTGTTTGTAAGTTTAAACGAGTTTTTTTTAAAGACATTTTGTTCTGTGTCTCTTTTTGAAGACATGAAGGTCCCTTTAAGTGTCCCAAAATTTAAATCAATATGTTGAGGGCATAAACAATGACGTGTCTCTATTTTCCGAGAAATTAAATGTTATTTTTGAAAAAAAAATGACAGGCCTTACATAAATGAGTTAAGATTTTATTCGTAACCCTTCTCTCTAAAGGCGCTGTCACACATCACCGTATTGGGCTAAAACGTATGAATAACGTACAAAGTTTAGGCTATACGGTGACGAGAAGCATTATACGGTGAAGAAATCCATACAATAAACGTATTGATTAACGAACATGAAACGAATAGACCGTACGATGACCGTATGACTTGCGGATAAGAAGCGGAAAAGTTGTCTCGTCTCACTGAACAACGCCGAATGAGAACCGGACGTGTGCCGTACTAAACGAATAAATTAAGTATGAGGAACGTACACAACGAATAAATAACGTACAAGTAGTCACAGGGACAATAGCCAAGGTAGATCCCCACTTGAAAATCAACCTCTTCAAACTTTCCGGTTCGCAAGTTTCATTATAATAATTCCCCAGTGCACAAAACTACTCTATAACAAAAACCCGGGGCGGGGGTAACTGACATTTGTGTCTGGGTAACCACCCGAGATCCGCCGGTGGCCCTATGTGAGACCATCGAGATATCTCGATGGTGAGACCAATTGGCAAAAATGAGTGAAATCATACCCTATCTTAGACCATAAATATACTATATCTGTTCGAATGAATACCCTATCTGAGACTATACGCAACTATAAAAATGTAATTGTACACCATTTGAACACTTTTAAGAATTGTTTCTAGGTATTTGAAACACTTTCACTGGCAATTTAAGGCATCATTGTCATTAATTGAACAATTCATTCTAAGTTTGATACCCTATCAGGGACTAAAAATACAAATTTGATACCCTACGTGAGACTTGCAGAGTACCAGGTCGATTTTGATACCCTATATTGCAAGTCTCGAGACCTGTTAAGGTCTTTTGGTAGCTCAGGGGGTTACCCGGTCAGAATACCCATTACTACCCGGGGACAAAACACATAATAAAATTATAGCATTATAATACCCCCTCCTCCCCTGGAAATGTTGTTTTCAAAATTAATTTATTAATTCGTTATCCATCCGGTGGGAATTCGGTTTGTGAACGTTTCATACGGTATCTATTCGTTAGACCTACGGTTTAAGCTCGATATGTATACGGTCACTGCGTTTCATATTCGGCATGTATACGGTGTATGCGTCTCATGTTCGGTAATGATACGTTGAATCCCTGGTTCATTGCAGATGACGGATGCACACCGTACATTAACGATTGCATAACGTATGAGTAGCGGACGAATAGCGTACAAAACGTACAAACTCCGTCCATCAACCGTTCACACACCGTCCTGAGAGTTTTGACCTTGCTCAAAACATGACAACGTACTCAACGTACGCAAAACGCATTCCCGCTGGATGGATAACGAATTGAACGTGTTTCTACCGAATGCATAACGAACATCACCGTACAATCAAAACAGTGTACGTTATTCGTACGTTTTCGTCAATACGGTGATGTGTGACAGAGCCTTTAAGCTTCAATAAGTAAATGACACGCCTTACATATGATTTTTTTTCGTGACCCTTCTATCTAAAGGTCCATTAAGTGTTCCAAAATTAAATCAATACGTTGGTATTATTTTAAAACTTTAAAATGACACCTTACATTTATTTTCGGATGTCTGGTTGCAAAGTTGCTGTCAAGTCTGCTTACAGCCTGCAGCTGATTTAAAAAAGAGGCTGCATTAACGGCAGGGTTTGGGATGGATGTTCACAATACGTCGATCCTGGGTTTCCCAACCGGAAATCAATCTTTACCGAAATTTAATCCCTGCACAATGCACTGGTAAAGCACAACGATGCACCCAAATAAGCATGAAATGGATGCACATTATAGTACCACCAATCCCAAACAACAATTCAAACCACCCGCTATGAATTGGAGCTAATGTCACGGCTTATTAGTTTTATAGGCAAAACTGTGTTTGGGCTAAAATTTCGGTAAAGATTGACTTCCAGGTGTAAACCCAGGATCGACGTATTGGTTATCACGTCATTCTAACACACCGTTAAACTGAGAAATTGTTTTCTCCAAAACTACACAATTAACTCAAAGGGGGTGCGATCAGCCCGACTGTAGGTATATCGATTATACGCATTTGTCGTGGGGGGAGTTGTTGACAACAACTTGAAAAATTTAATAAGTATATACTATAATGCTTCTTACAGTGTTGACGGCATGGTCAGAGGTGAAGCAGTATCAAACACCATCGTGTTCGGCATAAACAACAACAATAATTTTGAGGCCGGTAGTCAATCGAGGACGTTCACGGCATTCCATCACACTGGATACAACCCAAATGAAGCTTTAGGACAAAATGACATCTCTTTGTTGAGACTAAATGAACCAGTCCAGTACACCAACTACATTAGCCCAATATGCCTTGCCACTCTTACGGAAGAAACGGAAAAATACACAGATTGTCACGTTACAGGATGGGGTGCCCTTAGCGGTAAGCATGAAATTACCTCATCGGAAATGGTATGGTACACATATCAAACGAATCGGGTATATCCCTTCGCGTTTATTCAGATACTTCTAAGTCTTGGTCAATGAATTAAACTTCAGCATTTACTTTTTAATTATCATAAATAGATCAACAATATATAGATAATCTGAATATCATACCAACCCTCTTAGTAGACACAGAAATGAACCGTTTGAGCCACGATTTTTGCTTGTCATCGCCTAATAATATTCCACCTTTTTGATATACACCACTATTTAAAATCACAACATTCTATTGACCTTAATAAACTGTTTCTAAATACCCAAGGCAAAAACATTAACCCTCGTCTAACCAAAGGGGGGTTGCAACTCCTCTTAGATTTTTTTCCCGCCGCATAAAAACGCAAAATCAACCGACCCTAGGATTTTTGGTGATCTCTCCTTTGCGGTCATTTTGATAAAAAATATAGTGGGTACTACCTAAGGTGGTCGGGGGTTAGGGTAGGCCGTCAAAGTTGGGGTGTAACAAATGAGGCTGAAAATTGCAGGGCATGTTAGAATTATCATTTCCCTTCTTTATATGCCAAAAATAAATCAGAATTTTCGACCTGAAAGACCTTCATGACGTCATGCCGATTTTGGTGATCTTGGTATCATTGGATAGGGGAGGACCATACCTATCTATTGATAGCAAAAGCAAGTTCATAGGATGCTCCGCTTCTAAATATAGGGGGGAACAATCCCGCTTAGTAAGACGTGTTACAAAAAAGGCTTGGTTAGACGAGGGTCAAACAAAATAATTAAAACCCTACTAGGGAGTGAGTGGGTGGCCAAAAAAGCCTGTGAATTAGTCTAACCCCTGAAAAATTTAAAGAATAAAATCATTAACTACAAAACGAGATCAGAAAAGGTCTATGCATGTCAGCTCAGTTTTGTTATTTCTTCTGTTTTCAACATGAAACAAAAGCAGATATTTACTTGAAACATTCCAGATCAGCGGCGGATTAAGGGCCTTATCAGTAGCTTAAGATGGGGGCCCTTTTTAAAACAAAAACAAAAAAAGCGCGAGAGAAAAACCTGTTAAATCATCAATTTTTTCCTAAAAATGCTTAAAATCTTGACATTTGGGCACAAATATCAATCTTGACTAATAATTGATACATTATCTTGAATTTCGCGCGAAGCGCGCAATTTGCCCCCTTTTTTGCCATTTTACATTTAAATTAAACAAGGGGCAGAAATTGAGTGAAATTTGTGTCAGTCACTGAAAACGGAGGGGAGGGGAAAGTGCAATTAAGGTTTTTGACTAGGGAAAATGCCCCCATGCATTGTCCTTGGTTCTTAATTGGTAAAATTGACCCCAACATTTTTTTCTTAGGGGGGAAAAGTTGTGTAGGTCCCAGTGTTCTACTCGGCTACATAAATTTTGGTGGGCTATAATGAGATAATGGTTAATATATTTCACAGATAAAAGGGGCCTCGGAGTTTCTGAGATCCATCTTCATCCAAGGAGGGGCATTTAAGAGTCAGCAAAGACACCAACTGCTGACTTCCTTAAAATATTGCTTTAAGGCACCACAAAAAAAAAATAAAAAGGAAAGAAAAAATACTGCCAGAGAATTTACCCCAAGATTCATAGAAGAACCAATGTTCTTGCAACATCAATGGCACATATATCTTCTTGAGCAAACATTTTGTTGGCAGAGCTGTGACCAATCACATTCATTCATTACAGTTAGACCAATATCTATTGGGTAATTGAAACTGCCAGACTAATTTTGTTGGTGTTAAAGCATTGTAATGCAAATAGTCGTGGGTAATGTCCTCCAATATTGCAGGAGAGTCTAATTAATGAGTGGTAGGTTTCCGTAGACGTGACCGGTGGATATAGATGGTTGAAAGAAATCTCAAAACATTTTTCATTTTTTCATTGCCATTCAGATCCTCAGGATGAAGCTGATATGATAGCTGACTATCCAGAGATACTCCAACAACTCAGCCTTCCACTGGTTGCTGCTGGAAATGCAATATGTCAACTTCCTAATATCATGATTTGTGCTGGTGTACAACAGGGTGGCATTGACGCGTGTCAGGTAATAGTCTTTGTCAAAGACTCTACTTTTGTACATTACTACTAACAACGAGCGCCGAAGGCACGAAAGGCAGTTCGCTCGCATTTCGCTGGAGGCCGGGATTTAAAAAAATCTTTGCCCTGCTTCCCCCCCCCCCCCCCCCCCCCCCCGTTGATAAAAAAAGTATGGCTACGCCACTGACTAGGTGGAGTGTTTCCAATAATAAACTGGTATGTGGCACAGACTAGTCAGGTAATAGATCAAGGAAATTTGCCCCATGAAGTAAAAACCCAGTATTTGCATATATAAAAGCATAGCAGATACTTCAACTAAACATACAATTTCATTTGAATCCACTCCGAAGCTAAAAGGATGTATCTACTTATGTTTGATAAAGTAGATACTGGCTTTTGTTGTGCAAGAGCATTGGTCGTCTACTCATTTGTGCAGGAGTTCTCCGAGGAAAAGGGATGTGGCTTGCAATGTACCTGTAATGAACATACTGGCCCGTATTCCAGAAAGGTGTTCTGCTTGAAAGCTGCAATGATGCGTATCATTCCTGGACAGCTGATGCTCAGTTAAACAATGGTTTAGCTAAACACCTTTCTGGAATACGGGCCAGTGTTTAACTTTGCAGGGCAGAAGTTGGCTAGGGTAGCATCATAGTTCCCTTGCTTTGAATCATATCATCAGTATCGGGCCGGTGATCTTACAGTTTTCAATAAAAAAATAGCATTAAGGAGAAAATATGTGATGACTCACACCGAAAAGGGGGACTTTGCGACAGAAAACTTTTCAAGATACAGGTGAAAATAGGCAGCAAAGAATAAAGAAAATAATAAGAATTTTCTGTTGTAAAATTTGATCGCCTTGATCAATTTTAACAAGTAAGGTGTCATTTTAAAGCTTAGAAAATGTTGCAACAGATGAAATGGAAAGAACAAAATTGATATCGTCTTCAAAGTTCCCCCTTTCGGTGTGAGCCATCACATATTTGACCGTTCATCCCAAACCAGCCGTAAATGCAGCCTCTTGTTATTTTTACCTTTAATATTTGCAAAGACCATGTTATAAGGATTAACAATGGATTTCACTCGATTTCCAGAAGACCAGTTATGGGGCGTCAAAGGTAAAACGCGTTACGCGTTCAAATATACAGATATATTTCATATTTTCGATCATTTTCTGTAAATGAAACTTTGCTTGTGTGTGTGTTTTAAAGTAAGTACAATGATTGTAGATCTGTCAAAACATTAATTCCGGTAAATTGCGACCTTGGCATGTATTTTCATCCGTGGCGTAGAATGAAGTTTGCTGAATTAACGGCTTGTTTGAGATGGGCGGTCTCAAATATATACTAAAGTAGCATGTATGATCACCATGCGACAGGTTTTTTTTTAATAATAGCATTTTTAGAAAGACTCATCTCTTCACGATATCTGCATCACCTAATCTCACATAATGGAAACGTGCGAAAATGGTTTAAATGTTTAACACTACTAGGCTAGTAAAAATAAATAAAATAGGACAAATTGCAAAAGTAATGATATTTACAGGATAATATTAGACAAACATATACAACAACTAGTCAAAAATGTAGAAAAATCTAGTTGGTGGAACAGTGATTAATTTGCCAAAACAGGGGGTAAAACTTCAAAATTGGTTAAATCGTGTTAAAACCATTCTATTGTGTTCCACTAATCACAAAGAATAAAAAAAAAAGTATACTTTTACCCATCTCCGATGTATGGTTAATGAGGTATATCCAATTATGTGAAAAGTCATATCAGGGGTCACGCAATAGGTCCTATGGGAGACATAAAAATCAACATCGTCCGATTTTCTTCAAAATGGTCTCAAAATATTCCTTTCGCAAACGTGTCTACATGAAGTAATAGATTAAAGTTCTTTAGACCAGTGGTTGCTATGGTATCATGCAAAACAAAGTTTATATTTACCATTGCATTGGAATTTAAAACCCCAAGTTTACTTTGATCTGTAACCATAGCAATAGTACATCTGAGCCATTGTTAATTACTACTTCATGTAGATAGTTTTGCAAGAGAAACCATTTGAGACCATTTTGAAAAAAAATCCTACGATTTTGAAATGTTGGTCTCCCATAGGACATATCGCGTGACCCCTAATATGATCTTTCACGTTTTTGAATATAACTCAATGACCATACATCGGAGATGGGTAAAAGTGTACGTTTTCTGATTCTTTGTGATTTGTGGAATACAATAGAATGGTTTGTAACACGATTTAACCGATTTTGAAATTTTAACCCCTGTTTTGGCAGCCATTTTGTTTTATGCAAATTAATCACTGTTCCACCAACTAGATTTTTTATAGATTTTGGACTAGTTGTTGTATATGTTTGTGTGATATTAACCTAAAAAATATCACTACTTTTGCTATTTGTTTGATTAATGGTCATAATTTTCATTAATTTTCTTAGCCTATACGTCTGAATGGTTTTCATTATTATTCATTTTCAGTTGAATATGACAAATTCGAACCTTTTTGTGGATACGTTTTTGTTACATAAAACTAATTATAAGACTACTTACATAAATATCAAAATCTGATCTAGAGATATAAACCTCAGAAGTGGATCAATCGGAACTCAGAACAAGACCGCTATATAATTGACGGTGATATCATCGAAATTATTCGGATTAAAAAAAAAGTCAGTGTTGCAGCAAAGTCTTAAACCTCTTCTAATGATAGGCACGACTGTGAAACGTTTCCGATAGACTTATCGGATTCCGATAGATATATCGTATTGTTTTTCTCATATGCATGATAATTTGTAATCCATTTTTGTTTGATAAATATCATTATTTTACTTTGTAGGACTGATTGAAGTATAAGAATGGACCAAACTGTTTTCATATTATCTGGTACTGATATATTTTCTATCGTAAACAGTTGTCGGAATCCGATAACTCTATCGTATTTATAACAAAGTTGCGCCATATAAACCTTATTATACATATTTTTTGTGTCCCACAGGGTGATAGTGGAGGACCACTGGTTTGCAAAAATGCCGACTCGAGCGTTGATACTGCGTGGCATCTAGTTGGCGTCGTGAGTGGTGGCGAAGGATGCGGTAAACCTAATCAACCTGGATATTATACGAGAATAACACAATTTCAAACATGGCTGACGGATACTATAAATGCAAATGGCGGACCATAATTGGAATTATAATAACTACCGTAACCAACAACGTAAAGAATAATCTAAATCAACATTTAAGTGACTTTGGTTTGTTTGGTGCACTTTCTTCTCATTTTCATCGATTATCCATGTAATCTTAAGACTTAATATTAAGATTCTTAGTGGTCCAAACGTATTTCAACATTATACTTCCAATGAACAAAACTAAGCAAATATTTGTTTCATAATTTAATTTTTTCAGGAACAGGAATTTTTGATTTTCTGGCGGGGAATTATTAATCGAACATAGAACGTTTTTTAACCGATTCACAATTTTGTTTTTGATTTTTTAATAAATAATTTGGCTCTCTATATCAGCTGATTTTGGATTTTCTTAATCTGTATTTACGTTCTATTTAGAGCTTTTATTTATAACCATGTATAATTCAGATATCTTAGGGGCCCTTCGTTTTGCACTAACCGGATTGTAAAATGCATTGTTCACTTAAGTTTTGGGCAGATCAAAAATAGCATAATACCATACATAAAACATAATATTCATTTGAAAAAACCTCACACCTGTAAATAATAATTTGGGGTTGCAGATTGCCTTTTGACGGTTTCGGGAAGTGACACAGTTCTAGAATATTTAGTGAAGTGTTTGAATAAAATAGTAACTTTCTTTGATATTACATACACTGCAAAAGTTCCCATACAATACGGTAATGGGTCATTCCAATCTCAAATGTCACAAACGTTACCAAAATGTTACATGTTCTTGACCTTCAATTCGAATGAGCTTTGATATGTTCCAGGTATGCAGCAGCCCATGATTCAAAAATTCAAGGGCAGGATCGTGTAACATTTTGGTAACGTTGTGACATTTGAGATTGGAATGATCCTAATGTGTTATAGAAAAGAGTCGTATAATAGATTAAAAGGTCATCCCGTCAAAATCAGCTCCGAGTGCCGAGATTCAGTTGCACGTATATAGATAAACCGGCGTTGCTTTGAAGCGGCCCGTACTAGTCGTTGTTGCGCTTCTTTTGGCGAAAAAAGAACCAGATAGACTGCTAATTAGCATAAATTAGCATTTTTTGTCGGAGGGATGCGAAAAAAATTGATTTGGCCATAAAACCGTCCGGAGTAAAAGTTTCAAAATTTATTTCAACAATGTTAATGTATTTAGGCTAATTTGAGCCTTAAAAAAAACCTTCAGGAAGTGGTGTTTTTTTTCAAATGTTGGCCAACATCTAGATATTCTCTTTTCCAGAAATATGGTTGTGATCAGTGTACCTGTATATGGTGTAAAGATTATTAAAAATTTCGGGCGGGAAAGTGGTTTTTATAAGGGGAGGAGTATACCATCGACCCCTTATGCAGTAATGGAAGTGCGGGGTAGGCGTACCTTATGCAGTTAATTAAGTGTTAAAAACAGGTAAAAGTGTAGAGTATAATAATAAAAGGTTATAGAAGCAAATATCTCATTTATTGTACCCCAAATTTCGTAAGACATGTACGTCGACGCATCAGAGTGGTTGAAATAAGACCCTTTCAGCGCTTTTTTGTAGATGAGGGTGGGAAGTAAGTTATGTACTGGGTGATTCCCGGGGTATTCAGTATCTTTTTATCAAGATGCAATTTTAGTCTTTCGACATGATATGATACCTCAGCTCTATTAGTTTCACTTTTCAATTCAATGGTTTTATTATTTTCACTGTTCAATTCAATCCAATTTAACGGAAAAAAAAATCTTTATTACCAAGTTGCCGCGCCTGTATTGATCATTAGATGCAAATAAAGACCGTGCACAAATGCTTGTTAGGGAAGGGGGGGGGGGGGGATTGAAGCAAAAGAAATATCGCGGAACCCCATCCCCCCACCTTTTTCGACCTCAAAACATTTAAGGCTCCCTTTTTGCGACACAAATTTTACCGGAAACATTTTTGAAAAAAGGCCCCCCTTGCGAGTGTTTGTTAACGGTCACTTAAATGCCTATTGACGACGTTAAGGCTACAGTCCCTAAAACGTATCGCTCGGCTGAATGTCATGTTTACTGCAAGTTTTTACCTACTTACACCTATCAGAATATCACAATTTTTAACATACATACATATTGAATAGAGTCTCTAGTTTATACATGTAACTTTGATTTCACGTCCATTAACAAGGTCAAAATGCCTAAAGACTACTTCGAAAAAGTTGACCCTTTTTCGCCGAAATCTCATAATTTCATGATGTTCGAACAATTCGACTGGTTTCAAATTTTGACAGATCGATTGTAGGCTTGATTCTTCTTATTGAATTACAAACAATATTTTATAAATATGCTGAGTTGATTTTTATTGATAATGTAACAAACCATGTTGTTTTGCTTGAAAATCCGGACGTGAATTACGACTCTGAGTTTGCCGTGTTTGAGCTATAAATTGCCTGTTTTAAGAATCTACATCATTTGTACATTATCTACATTTTGTCTGATCTACGCATTCGCATAATTTACTTACAAATGAGCATTCCAATGGGGCAAAAATTGCAATTTTTATGTAAACAAAAGAACATTACGGCATTCTAATGTTTATGTTTTAGATTTTAGTTCAACATCTCAACGCTGCCTTGATAGCTCAGCGGTAGATCTCTCGCTTCGTAATGCATGACTAACCCCCGCCATAATCCATGGTTCGAGTCCCCGCAAAGGCAGTGGAAACTTTATCTTTTCATGATTGAAAAATAGTTAGAATTCACATTTTCCTGAGCATGTGGATTCCTCGTACCCTTAAATATATTTCGTAAGCTAAGGTGTGACCCATTTTTGACGTTTTGATGAACTGTTATCACTTTTGTATTTACGTATTTATTTCCTTGACCAGTACTAGGCTATTGACATTTGGCTGAAGGTAATTATATCGATATCAAATAGTTGTGAACAGCAGGGTATAGAAAAAAAAAAAACCCTTTAAGGGAACTTTTATTGTGTTGATGAGAATTTTCTGTGAGAATTATGTTTTTTGGTAGTAATTTGACATCATACCAAAGTATTTGGCTCATTTTATTTATATTTCATCTTTCAATATTCCCAGAAAAAGCATCTGTCGTTCGTTATTGTTATTATCATTATCATTATTTGACTTTATATATTTTTTTTTTCTGGGATTTCATTTTTTTTCTGGGATTTCGAAGCCCTGATGACCAGTCGCAATTTCGGATTTTGCGCGCAGAAATTTGCAAAATTGAATATTTTTTTGTAAAAACGTCCAATCTTTTATATTTTTGACGAAATTTCATACGAGATTGAAATTAGCTGTTAAGACTTAATAATATCAAATAAGTATACATACAAAACACAATGAAAAAGCAAATAAAGAATTTAAAAGAAAGGGAAAAAATCCTTAATCGAAGGACATTTTGATTTTGTAACAAGAAAATCTGCAAGGTTTTTTTCTTGCTGTTTTAAATAATAATAGTAGACTCGCATACTTCAGTGGAGCACGAGCCATGCGAATGATAAAGACTAAAACGAGACAGGTCAACTTTAGTGATAAGAATTTAAAAGAAAGGAAACAAATCCTTAATCGAAGGACATTTTGATTTTGTAACGAGAAAATCTGCAAGGTTCTTTTCTTGCTGTTTTAAATAATAATAGTAGACTCGCATACTTAGTACAATGCAGTGGAGCACGAGCCGTGCGAATGATAATGACTGACTGAAACGACACAGGTCAACTCTAGTGCACAATTTCGCAGACGTCTGAGTTTACTGTCTAGTACGTGTATAACTGCATAAGTATATGTTGCAGTTGCTTTCGACGAGTGCTGTAAGCTTCACTAAGATTTTATTATAATGTTCAGTATGTATGTCCGTCTTTCCTGAAACGTGAATATTGTCATCGGAAGTAATTGCAAAATAGGTAAGGAGAACTCTATTTATATGACTAATTTGCCTTTTGTTTTCACACAGATATGATCAAAATAGGAGGGGAGAGGGTACTCTTATGGGCCAGCATTATAAATATTATATGCCCGCCATTTTTTAACTCCCTTTTGTTTTCTAGTTTATCATGAGTGATTCGTTACTTGAATTAACCCCATTTTACCTTTATCATCTTCGAGAGACACCTCTCACGGTCATTACAAGAAAGAGAAGAGAGTGTGTGTATCCCATCATGCATTGCTTCCTATGGGATTGTTTGCATGGGAAATCATGTGAGTAGTTAGTGATTAAAATTAAAGTTATTTGTTGTAATCTTGCATTTTGAGCATGTTCATCAATTACTACAAACATGACTTCCTGTACAAACGTCCCCATAGAAAGCAATGCATGATGGGATACATATAGACGACCACGGCAGCCATTACGGTTTGACAGTTCTCCTAATACAACGCATGTGTTCTCGGTGGCTAAAATTAGCCACCGACTTTTTTGCTATTTGTCATTCCTTTTTTGTTGTATCACTCATGTATTATTGTTAACAATGTTAATGAGTATCTACTTAGGTATTTGTTGATTGAAAAAAATCAAAATGTGTACTTTGAT
>JXSR01S018446.1:62796-75019 GCA_000969725.1 Ophiothrix spiculata
GGGACCTTGTGACGTATCTTGCGCAGTCGAGTTGTGCACAATGCGCAGAACTTCAAATATGGTAGACTGAGCAAGATACGTCACAAGGTCCCGTATTTGTGGTACTTTCAAGATGCATTATGGGACATACGAAAGTGGTCTATCAATAAGAGTGGTCTATTGTATTGCAATATTAGAAAGTACTGCCAACTATTAACTTATATCCATGACATTCTTGGTGAGCTAGATTTTGAACATTTATAGTAAAACAGAACAGTATATTTTGTGTTTTAAAAGTTGCTTCTAGAAATCAATAACTAAATGTCTTACAATTAATGTCTTATAAATATAAAAAAATAAATAAAAAAAACCTTCATGGTTACAACAATATATTTTAGAGAAGAAATTATCTATGTTTAACCTGCCTATAATTTTCACTTTAAATCACAGCCTTACATCTGATATGATTCTGTTCGTTTGTTTTAATCTTTCTTTGATTCAAATAAGTTTTCATACCCATTGCTAATTTAATTAATTGCTCATGTAACGGAAAATGGCAACAATAAAACTTCCAGTATTCTCCTGCTTCAAAACTTAAGCCACCCTCTTAATAGTAACCGAGACAGTTCTAAGGTATGTGAAAAATCGTATGACTGAATGATGGGGCAATTATTAGAGCACAACGCTCTTTCTTTGTTAAGATTTTTATGTAAAGTTTTTCTTCGTCTTCTGTTTTTGTAAAACTACTTATTTTATATATAAATACTGGACCCTTTATTGTTAGAAAACTTCCGGTTTATCTTAGCTAACAAGTATTCTCTTGAACTATTTAAAGATTTGTTCACAATATTTAATTTTAGTTTGTACAATGATAAAGGCGCACACAGCTAAATAATTCTTCCATTGAAATGCACGGATAATAGCTGGAGCAAAATTCATTTTATATAAACTTCGCTTCAGCCATTTGCTGTGCATTTAATTGTTTAATGTTTAAATATTTTATGACATTCGCTTGGTTTAATGTTTAAATTTTTTTATGGCATTCGCTGGGTATGTGAGTTTAATTTTAATTTCATACTTTATTCTGCAAGTTATTCTTTGGGTGCCCGTTAATTTAAAACCGAATAAAGAAAAATGTTGGACTACAAAAGATATAATTATAAACTTTCATAGAGGCTTTGTTGGTTTACCATAAACCATTTCTGCCTAATAAATTCTTTCTTTCTTTTAACAGTATCAATCGACGATAAGCTTCAATAAAACAATTAACTGATTGGATACTTTATGAGCGATTAAATGAATCCTTGTCAGTTTTTCATATTTGAGCCCCACTAACCATTAACCCCTTAGTTCTCCTCTTGCATTCAGTTGTGTTTTGTATCAATACGATAAGATTTTGATCATAAATTATTTTGAGTTAAAGCAGCCTAAAATGAAGGAATGTGACTATCTTAAAGTCTTCTCAAGTGTATTTTGTCAAAAACTTGTTTTGTCACATAAAAATTGATAAAAGGCACATGTATCCCGGATTTAATTCAACAAATGGCCAAATAAACAGAAAAGTTAACATATTTAAGCCAATATTAATATCTATCAAAAACAAACCTATTTAGCTAAAAAATTCTAAAGTTATGGATGACAGGGGCGCTTCATCTTAACATTTTATAGTATGTTCAACCAAAATCTATCATCTGAACTCGTTTTCAGTCAGAAACGAAAACATCTAACCTTTTTTGCTACTCTGGCCCTTTCTTACCATTATGTGTTCACACCACCTCGAACTAGGAAAAGGTTTGTCAAGTACTCTCTGGTCCGGCACAAAGTTTTTCCACATTGCATGATAGATATTTCTGTTTTAGTTATCATTTCTCATTCTCAGACAACACAACTTTTCCAGACGTCAAAGATGGTTTTGAAAAAGTATTTTAGTCTAGTTTGAAAAAAACTGCTTGGTTTTGTGATTATTTCAAAGCAATGAATCAAAACATAATTATATTTTTACAACCAAAGGTCCAATTTGGGAAAATGTGATGTCCTCATTTTTTTATTTTTGTTTGTTACAGGAAGCGTTTTTAGCCTTTCACAACAACCAAACAGAAGTTCGCAAGTATTTAAAAACTTTTTGTATCGGCAAGCTGCTACCGTCAGAATGGAAAGAAAAAGAGATAGTTAGCGATTATAAACAGCTCAAAGTTACCGCAGAAAAGATGGTAAGACCAACTATTTTCTTAAGGGCCCTGTCAACCCTTTGTTTTCAGAAATGGTTTTTGCTCTGTATCTCAGCAATGGATAAATAAATTCAAATAAAGGTATAATTTCCTAGAAGAGGATTTGCATACTGAACATGATGGTCAGGTCATTTTTGGACTAAAATGTGAAATTTTGGCCCTAAAAATCATGTTTTTGGCCCAAAAATTAACGGGAAATCTAACTAAACTTTGCTTTGGTGAAATTTTGAACTTTCTTACCTTTTAGAACTTAGAAAGCAATATCTAGGAACGCATTTTTTATTTTTTTCATTTCTTTTCTTAGTTTTTGAGATATTTTCAACAATTAGTCCAAAATTAGTGCAATATTTCAAAAAGTAAGATAACAATCAAGAATTTGAGAAATGCATTCCTAGATATTGCTTTCTAGATTCTAAAAATTAAAATGGTACACAATTTTACCAAAGCAAAATTTAGTTAGCTTTCCCGTAAAATTGTTGGCCCAGAAACATGGTTTTTGGACCCTAGGTCTAAAATTAAACATTTTTGGTCCAAAAATAACCTGACCATCATGTTCAGTATGCAAATTCGCTTTTAGAAATGTATACTTTTATTTGAATTTGATTATCCGTTGCTGAGTTACAGAGCAAAAACCATTTCTGAAAAAAAAAGGTTTGACAGGGCCCTTAAAGCAGATATTACAGTATGCCAAGAATTTCCCAATTGTAATGTCCTCGAAAATTTGACAATAAAACGTTCTTGTATCAAATGAGAACCCTAGTGGGGGTTAGGTCACTTGATCTTGCAAAATGCATTTCTACTGCATACATGGACACTACGACTGCTCTGTATTCGAGCACGATTTTATTAACGTTGTCTCTAATTTAGTTTGCATATTTGCTTATGAACAGTATACTCTATTAAAAGTAAATTAAATATCGTCCTGTTCATTTAAGGAGCAGGTCAATGCTGCATGACTGATTGACTAGCGTTTCAAGATGGATAAACGCCCCTTACACCTTTGAACAAATAAAAAAGGGAAACAACAATGGTTTGCTGATATTTAAAAACTCTCTCTTTGTTCTCTTTTTCCCATAAAACATATAATTTAATATGAACACAAGAAATAATAGAAATAACAAAATCTTGATGAGACTTAAAAACAACACAATATAAGGGAGGGGCTGGAAGGCCAAAAAGGCCTGTGAAATGTCCTTCCCCAAAACAACAACAACAAAAAAATCAAAAAATACTACTACACATGAATGCATATAATTGATGCCATAAGACATGTGGACCAATGAACCTACGAATTGTATTTGTAACCGTTCATCCAAAACTAGCTGTAAATGTAGCCTCTTGCCATTTTCTCTGTTTTAGATATTTGCACAGACCATGTTATAGGGATTAAAATACAACCTCAAAAACTTCACAGAAGTTATGGTCCGTTAAAGGTTTTCTGGGAGTAGAATGGATAACTAAGATAAACACGTTCAGAAATCAGTTAGCCCTTTAGTTTCCGTTGATTGTCCTCCAAATGTATATACAGATATATTTTATATTCCCGATCATTTTTTTGAATTGAAAATTTGCTTGTGTTTTAAAGTAAGCACAAGGATTGTAAACCTTTCAAAAAATTTAATTTAGGCAAATTACGACATTGACATGTATTTTCACCCGTAGCGAAAAAAGGAAGTTTGCTGCATTTATGGTTTGTTGAGATGGACATCCAAGGTTGTCATTCTTCTCTGGTGAAGACTATGCAACCCAGTGTGAGCTGTCGGTAGAGTCAGGCCCCCTGACACTTTATCTCTATATACTTCATATCTCATTTGATTACTATTTCTCAATAGTCGCTGGATAATGTTTCTTTGCTGACCATGTGATTAGTAGTTCCAATTATCAAGGACACACAAAGAATAATCCTCGGGTTCAAGGTGTGCAACATTCTTATCGTGTGTCTTCGTGTTTGTCCACATATTATACGTTACACATTAAGCTAATTTGGGCCATGTTTTGAACTCAGTGTCATCTCTGTTACTCTGTGGTATAGCATGGAGTTGTCCTACGGTCACCCACTCAGACTATTACGTAATCACTTCCACGGCGAATAACCGGAGACCATAAAGTTTTATTGTGAAATATAAACAATATTCATGCTCACAAAGCAGCAAGTAATTCCTAGTTTCTGGTTTTTTTTTCCTTCTTCTTCCCCACAGAATCTATTTCAGCCTAGCCTGTTCTTCTTTGCATTCCAAATCTTCCAAATCATAGCATTTTATGTATTAGCGTATGTCACTCTATATTATCATGGTGTCCGTTTTTCTACAATTGGTCTTTCTGTTATCTTTTTGACAATGGCTCAGGTGAGTTTCTTTAATTCATATAGAGTTGTTAAAATCGTTACACTTTTATGTCTATGATTAATGGCACTAGGAGGGCATTTTAAATATTAAAATATTCCTAGACTACACAATGTAGTATACAACATTCAAAATAAAACTACAATTGAAGAGTTATTGACCCATTGTAACGAAATGGTGGAAATCTAGTTTGTCGACACGTGAATCAATGGGGTGAGAAATGAATGGTTTTAATGCTGCCTATAATATTTTGTCAGATATTATAGTTCTGTATTCAAAGACAAAGATTAATCCTACAATAACTACACACCAAACTGCTAAGAGAATTCACCAAACAGAGATGAGAAACTGTCTTGGCTATTTACACCCCGGTCACATAACTAGCGGTCGCCGACCGGCGTCTGCAAAACCGCAACGCCGGTATGACATCGGTATGACACCGTTGAATGCTTGCGAGCTCTTGTGATGCCCGGCCGGACACTGATCGGACTCCGGTGGTTATTAGACCATAACTGAAGACATCGTATACACGCCGCAAGGTTTTAACTCAGAATTAAATTATTGTGGCATACTCCAGTGTCTTTACGGCTTTATGGACACCGGTCGGACCCCGGCCGGTGTCCGATCGGTGTCTGCTGAAAATCTACCTGGTATGACGCCGTAAACACATCGTAACCTCACCACAAGCTTATGTGACCAGGGTATCCATCGTGCTTTAAAGTAGCAACCAGGTTTTCTGACTGCACCAGTCCATAGTTACAACGCTACTGTAGAGTTATATTGGCGTTTAAACTTACTATGTTTTGACATGAAATATTCGGAAAATATAAAAGCTAAATTAATCAATCAATCCCTTTAGCGTCAACCATAGACAACATCTTAACTTCATTACTGGATGAAAATTAATTTCCACAAACGAGATGATGCTAATATGTCACTCCAAAAACGAGGTGACTTCCTTTTCAACTCCATTAAACGGTTTAAATTTAACTCAAAAAGAAGGTGATCACTTTTAACTCAATTAAAAGTTCAATTCTAACTCCTTTTAAAATTCATTATTATACTTTGTAACTCTATAAAGGAGTCGAAAACCTTTTTAGCACCATATATAGATAGGTTAACATTTCACGCCAAGTCAGAGTCAACTGATGTGTCGGGTAAACTTAACTCTTCCTTGACCACAAACATTCCTGATGAAGCGACATTCTAGTTGTAGGTGCAAGATATATGTTGTTTTTTTAGACAAAATTCATAATTCTCATTTTTTTTACACAAAACCTGAACAAAATATTACCTTATATGATTGTTAGTTAGTTAACAATTTATTTTCCAAATACTTAAAATTGCCCAAGTGCGGATATTATTAGTCCGTCGGTATGTATTACAAGTCATATTAAAAATATATTTCTATACAAGAACCTCTCGAACTTTACTACAAAAGACACGCACAAAACTTTTAAACAACTGTTAAATAACCAAGAAAGATATTTACAAATCAGCTGATGATCTGACAAACTGGACAAGACATTGACAGGTCTGCCACAGTCTATCATTAAATGTGTGTGTTTCTCCCTTAACGAAAATTGTCAAACATTGTCCCAATAAGTCGTTTGCACTACAGTACAATGTATGCATAATAATATGATATTTTGTATTCCTTAAGGGGCGGTTGGAATCTTGTAAAATATCAAACCCAATTACTATTATTTTGTATTTATAATGAGGTAACTATCTATACTATTTCTGTTTATTCTTATGTCTGTTCATTTCATCGTAGATTCATGGGATGTGGACACAACATGACTATGGCCATCGTTCTTTATCAAACAAAACATGGATAAACAAATTACTTCACCTTTTCGTCATGGGTACATTAAAGGTCGGTTAATATATAAAACATTTTAAATATCAACACTAATATTAAATATCTTTTCAGTTCCCTTTAGGTCCTTCCCGTCGGGTGTTATCCGATCTAATTTGTGGCATTATTTTATGTCCAACGGAAGAAAAAATGTCTCCATTTTCCTGTTTTTAGTCACAGGATGCTTGAAGGTTAGTTGAATGTGATTTTTGTAAAATTTTCAATTCAATTTGTCACCATATTTGATAGCAATGAGGGCGTCGCGCTATTGAAGGATTTCATCAGCCAATGGCCAATTGGCCAGAGCACTCCATTGATTTATGTTAAGGGGTGCGCATATCGATATCTGCAAAGAGTGATCTAACGGTGTTGGAAGGGAAAATCCTAAGGTAACAGGAAGTTATCCTTGGGGACTGGTACCGTGGGATTGGATACAAAGAAGTTAACTTAGAGACATTTTTTCCCGTTTTGCTACATAAGCTTTTTAATATTAGATATACAATGACACGAAAAACCTGTGTCACTGCTTACTGGATATTGACAAGTGTACCAGTTTGAAGAAAGAATGGAGTTTTTGTTTTACAAGATTTGTAAAAAAGAGATCAATTGACTTCATAAGCATATTATTTGATCTCAATGGCAGCCATTTTGAAAATTTTCAAGGTCAAACATATTAAATAATGTGTAGGTGAACAGAAGATTTGAAATCCTTCCATAATTATGTGTGCAGTCACTATTTCTAACCTTCCAAGTTGTTTATAGGTCACTTAATAGTGAAAATCCTGTGAAAATGGCAGCCATTTTGTTTTTTGCAATTTTCAAGGTCAAGTCATGGTCGCTGAACTGGTTAAACAGCATTTTTGGATTCAGCACCCCTTAATTATGGTCATGTGTCATGAACTCGCCCCCTTTTGCGTTACATGCCTTATTATTCAATTTATGTCACCAATTGATGTTCAAACTTAGATATTTCACTTAAACTTCACTGAAATGTAACAAAAGTATATATATTTGGAAAGCTAAAGCTGTAAGGAATCTAAATATGTGCATTGCATCTCGTTATATAGGGTGACCATGAAAATATACAGGCTGGAACATTTTTTGATCAAAATGAACTATAATTTCTGCAATGCAAATTTTTCAGGTGTTATTAGAAATCTTCTTATTACTCACATAATTTGGTGCAAGAACAGATATGCTAACAGAGTGTGGGTAAAGTATTACATTTATGTACAGCGTTTTTCAGGTTTAGGGTGATCCAAAAAACAAATCCTGTTGTTTCCCATTAAAACCATTTTTGAATTAAAACATTTTAGCTGTACTCTCTACACAAATATAGACTGCATTTTTGAATTCCTCATCAAATTTCCTTTCAGAATATGTATACATTGACCTTGTTAGGGTTTGTAATTAAAAAGTTACAGCAAAATTTGTGTTTGCTGTTCTTCAACGATGTTTTCTATGCGTTTTCCTATATCTTACATTGTGAGATATAGGAAAAAGTGCATTACTCACATACAAAATGGGCCATAAGTTCCAATATATATAACCAAACACACTGTTTAATCATAAAATGTTAGTGGAATGTGTTAGCTTTCATTCAGTACCAAATTTATAGCAATACACCCAGATTTGACGAAAAAATTAACATTTCTGCAAAAATTTTACTAAAATTAACAAATTCCCATAGAGTTTCTATAGGCGACGCCGCTTCCTGTGACGCCGCTTCCTGCACCACCCCTTGGCTTCCAACTTTAAATAGTATCTGTACCTCTCTATAAGCTAGACCAATGAAACTCTGCAGGCATATAGCATATTAATACAGCTTTAAAATGACACTAAATTTGTTGGGATATCTTGTGTTGTTTTTGAAAAACCAAATCAAACAACACCATGAAACCAAAAAAACGTAACAGCACCACCCTGTTTGGGAGGCGAGTTCAAAACGTGTGACCATATCTTAGAACACTTGTTTAACCACTTTTAACATAAAATGCCTACAGCATGTTATAATTGTGAAAATATGACTTGTCTATATAGCCTTCAAGTTTCCTTGCCATGTACTGTCCCACTGGATATGACGTTACCTTAAAATCTAGATGACCTTGTGCCACCCTTTGATTAGGTATGGAAACAATTGACAGCTATGCAGCTGCTATAGGTAAGCATTACACAGTCAATGCCTATTCTCAATGTATTTTGTATACATGAATAATAGTGGGTCCGTGCCAAGGTAAACCAGCGAGAACCATCGAAGATATCGTAGCGTCGACGGTAAGTTTTTGGCAAAAGATATTCCTATCGGTCTTAAGCAAGCGACTTCTGTTTTATAAACATTGATCAAAAGATATTGGATCAATTTGTGAAAGTCGTTTGTTAAACTAACCCTTATGAATGAGACCTTAGGATATTAAACCAATTGATGATTGGAAAATCATTACTGATGCTACAATAGTGGTGGTTTTAAGTATCCAGGATTTTTTTTTCTTTTGTGTGCATAGTGAAATAGCTTTAAAAATGTCAGACAATAGTCAAACATCCTAAGTTTGATCACTTAACGTGTCATACAAGACCAAAAGGGACAGGATTTAGTCTCTTAACGTCAGAAGTTATTTGTTTTGTCTCATTTAATTTTCTTTTTAGCTAAAAAAATGTTACCTTCAGTTAAGATTGCAAGTGTAGAACTCTGTTTTCTTTGCTCATCTGATTTTATATACAATTTACAAAATTGGCCATAATTTTCGTATCGGTTATCGCACATCTGTTTGTTTTTCTAGTATGGAAGGACATTGGTCTATTTCATTTATAATTAAAACAAATTCACATAATGCTTTATACTTTTTGAAATTGAGGAACATTAATAACCGTAAACTTCTCTTTTGATACACCCTGTATTGTCCTACAATAATGACTATAACTGCTATTTAAAAAATCACTTCCTTTTGCCTGGGAAAGGAAGCATGGACTTCGGTTAGTGTTGCTTTCCTCCATTCAATCGAGAACATTTAGAATTTAATTCATTCGTTTTCAGGAAGAATTACGTTGTTCAGGCCCGTAGCCAGGATTTTTTTTTTCAAGGGGGGTGCGGATTTTCAAAAAGTGGATCTTTGGGGGAACATTTTCGTTTTGGTCGATCCTAAACTAATTTTAGTGGTTTTGACAAAAGTGAGTTTATAATGAAATGACCTACATTTCCGGGTTTTGATGCTTTAGGTGTTCTTTTGGTGGACATTTAGGGCATTTTTGTGGACCTTTTTTGTAGGTTGTCAAATTGGGGTGTGGGGGTGTGGGTGCGCCCTGGCTACGGGCTTGACGTTGTTGAAAGGTATTAAAAAACGCTACAGAGCTGTTTATCGCAAATCAACAACTCTGCATCCGATCTAGTGGCTGAAGTCTAGACTCAGTCCATCAGTCTTACAAAAACTGCACACGCGCTTCACTGTGTTGATGGCCCGAACAACAGGAAGTGAGGGAGACCTCATTTGGCGACTGGTGGATCCAGTCTAGCTGAAGTCACCCTTGTGCAATATAATAACGCAAACGCATTGTACATCATTGTTGATTTGTGATGAATATTCTGTAGCGTGTTAGAATACCTAAATATAAGGACTCAGTTTTAGTTTGTATTTTACAGAACTTCTTGCCTAATGCCTGTTTTTTTTTTGTTAATTCAGGGTGGAACTACTACAGCGTGGAATTGGGACCACTATCAACATCATGCAAAGCCGAATATTGTAAGTACATGTGTGCCTCTCATAAAATACCCATTGGTCGCGACTACGATACAAACAGACTCTGAGGTTCTATAATTTAAAGGTGAAACGTTGATGCTACTACTTAAGGATGTAATTTGACAGTCTTCTTAATCTTAGATTTCAAGGGAAAAGTTACGAGAAACTGTAATTTTACGGAAAAAGGAAATTAGATTAAATATCCTATGCAATCACATAATTTACGAGAAATTGTCCCTTATTTAACGGTTTTCTGTAAAATTGGCCATTATTTTACGGCTTTCTGTAAAAGTGTCAGTTAAATGTGCTCCTATGGTAAACTTAAGATTTGTTGAGTAATACATTTTTGACCAGTTTGCCCCTGTTGTAGTCATTTAATGTGCTCATGTCATTGCATATATTTCCAATTTCTTTTGTGCAGATTAACAAGGATGCTGATTTGATGTTTAATGTATTTGATGAGCCCCTTTTTGTTTGGGGTAAGAAGATGCCCGAGAGGGTGGCTGAGAGCGGCAAGAACACGTATCCCTACCAGTGGCAGGACAAATATTTTGCTTTTTGTAAGTGTAACCTAGATTCAAATTAATTACTGCCACTAGGTTTCCCCTTTTCACCTTTACATTATTTAAACTTGTTTAACCCGGGAAGATTTTTGTTGCAACCCCTTTTACTAGATTAGTCCCTGCTGGTTATCCGTTACGTTCAAAGGTCTAGAAAAAAACAAACAACATCAAATATTTTGAAGTAAATTCGAGTGCCTAATAAAGGCTCAATAGCAAATGTCAACTTTTACAAACTCATACAAAATAAACATCTGCTAAGTGCAAGATGTTAATACACTAAAAAGACCAAGGTAGCCACTTACGTTAACTTCATAGATCAAAGGTATAATTTTAACTGCTCTAAAACTGAAATTAGGCAATTCAACGTAACTTTAACAGCCATTCCGTGTAACTGTCTCACTTTCCAAAACATGAAAAATGCTCAATACTTTCAAATTAAAGGAGCTATAGTAACAAATGTTATGTCAGATGAAAGAGGTTAGTTTGCTCTTTAATTTGAGCCATCACACAATAAGATTGACATATGTTAAACATGATTTTTTGCAAAAAAACACCTTTTTCACTAAATTTAGTGTAAAATAGACCCATATTTAGAATCTCCTATACATGACTTTATATATAATAATCTTTATGTTTTTTGGTTGAAATTGGTCAATAAAGGTTGAAATTTTAATAATCTAGGATGGTTTCTAACATTTTTCATTTTGTTTTGAAAAGGCGCTGCAGTCAAATTTGCACAAAGCTACTACGTCACGCGAGTCACGCAGTTGTGTCACGCGAGTCACATTTTAAATTAGGCATTGCACACTTCACAGAGCACTTAAGCACAGTTAAACTGTTGCATAGAGTGGGCTAGAGTGTTAGGAATCTAATGCAGAAAAAATATTTTTTGTCCTACGAGTAGAATTCTATAAAGAAGCGTTTGAATAATTGCCGACAAAAATGTGCTTTTGTAGCCTGCCACGCGAGTCACAGCAAATAAATTGTGATATCTTAAAAAATACTTGGTCTGTGGCCAGCATTTGCATCACAAACTATGTATACACATTGCCCCAATTCAAAAATGTGTAAAATTAAAGTAGAGGAAAGCCAATTTTAAAGTTAAATATTTGTAGAAATGTCACGTGAGTCACAATGGAATGGCTGTAAATACATGCTGGCCTTGCAAAGAGCACCATGTCTTCGGTACTTTGGTCATGTGTTTTAGGGGTATCACAAAAAGTAATTGCCACCCGTAATACTCTACATACAGGCACTGTTATCGTAACTATACGATAATGAAGTGATTATGTAATAGCTTTGATTACTTCAGCAACCGATCCACACGACAATTGCAGATGGTTTTTGTGAATGTTCCTGCTATTTTGAGTGTTTTTTTAATTTAAACCAATGCTATTAGCCACGTCAATTGTTTGGACAGGTTGGCGTGGAAAGCAATCCAATTATGACTTTGCGTCGACAGTGAATTGTTATACAAATATTTAATGCCTGAGAGAGCAATAGTACAAAATATATCATG
>JXSR01S018446.1:134162-155089 GCA_000969725.1 Ophiothrix spiculata
CGACCTACCCTAACCCCACCTTAGATGGTACCCCCTAAGATTTCCATCAAAATGACTGCAAAGGATGTAAATAAGATTACCCAAATGCCTGGGGTCAGTTGCTTTTGCGTTTTTTTGCAGCGGGGAAAAAACCCTTATGGGAATACCCCCCCCCCCCCCTCCCCTGGGTAGACAAGGGTTAATGGACATTGAAGACAAAAGGTTAGTTATAAAAATGGACATACTGTTGTATGTTAGTATGTTAACTATATGAGTGAGGTGCAGGATTGAGTCTTTTTGACAAAATGTTCCCATTCAATGGCATTACATTCATTTTTTTTTCAAGAACGGCGTGATCCGATTTATCTTAATTTTGTCCAAAACAAAACAGCTGTGACATTTCAAATAAAATATGAAAAATATATGAGTAATATTTTGATATCAAAGGTGAAGCAATCGGACCATGCTACTTTAAGGGTCATTTCGGAGAAATGCAAACACTGGTACATTGTGACTTGTTTCATGAGCCATTCTTGTTTTTTGTGTCAGTATGATACCCGGTGTAATAGGAATAGAGGCTCTCCGAGTTGTACTATTACGCAGCATTGGTTCCACGCTTTATTCCGCTATTGCTTATGGAAGGCAGACTTTGATTCCAGGGGGATTTTGATAACTTTCGTGAAAGCAGCAGTGGTGTAATTAAAGTTTCACTATGTTCTGTACTAACCAAGCAATAATTCTAAGGGACAACAATACTTACCACAAATACGGCGTGGAACAACAATGCTATAACATTAAACCATATAGCACGAGCGTGTACAGGGTGTCCCAATAAAAATGCATCACTTTTGTTTTTGATCATATCTCAGAAACAAATAAATAAACATGAATTTTTATTTCATAATATCAATCAGTATAGTTTAGTCTTTCATCAGGCAAATTTTGAGTAAAATCCGCTGAGCCGTTCTTGAGAAAACTAGAATTTTGTAAGAAGACTCAATTTTACCCCGTTCCCAAGGGGGTTTACCACAATAACTCATATTTGCAACTATCATCGATCTGGCATGACCATGTTACCACAGTAGGTCTACTCTAAATGGAAAACTCATTTAATCATGGATAAACAACTTTTCAGCCACTACAAAACAATAACCACAACACCAGCAACAACAACAATAGCAACAACAACAGAGCAACAACATCAGAAAATTTAGAATTTGAATAAATTTAACATGATTAAAACTTGAGCGCTTGTCTAATCACACTCAACCCCCTTTAATAATCGTCCGGGATTTAGAACGTTGCACTGGATCAGGAACATGATGATCAGAAAAAAGCTGCCTGGAAACTGATTGTTGGCATGTGAAAGACAGAGTTGCTTGATATTGACTTAAAACTGTACCAAAACTATACAACGTGAGCTTGGACTGACAGACATTCCATTGCAATTTTCACGAGGAAGTGAATTACTGCTTCGTCATTTTGATCTGAATAATTGGGTTGCCAATGTTATATTTGTAGAGGTAGAGACAGTCATAAAGTTTTTCTTTTCTTGATAAAAAAAGCTAAACACTTAGAAGATACAAAATACAAATAGAATACCCATTAAAGGAAATCTCTGCCTTGGTTAAGTTTTCTTGAGAAACCGTGAAGTCGTTTTTTTCCTTCTTTTTATTTAGCACTGCAAAACAGATAAAGCCACATATTGAATTACTATGCCACGTCCAGTGCTGAAAAAGATATAAACACCATGAATCAGTGCCATATTTTGTGATCTTTTAGTGTCTACTTTGCAAGTTTGAAATAAATTGATCAACAGTAACCAAAGATGTGCATTGTTAACATGATAAACATGATATACTGTGGTAAACCCCATTGGAATGGAGTAAAATTGAGTCTTCTTACAAAATTCTGGTTTTCTTAAGAACGGCTCGGCAGATTTTGCTCAAACTTTGCCTGATGAAAGACTAAACTATACTTATTGGTATTATGAAAAACGTTTTCATTTTAATTCATCAATTTCTGAGATATGATCAAAAAAAAAGCGATGCATTTTTATTGGGACACCCTGTATTATTTTGCATTTTACCTACATGGATGCTCAGGTTTTGTTTGTTTGTTTTTTGTTTATAATTGATTTCAAAAACATCTCATTATGATTCCAGATTTGTGTAGAGAAGAAAACAATTTTGCACTGAATTAATGATAGCTCATCCCACTCTTACTTAGTAAAACTGTCTTCCTTTATAATTGCAGGAGTCCTTGATGAAACATCAGAAACGGGCACTTCACTTCCTAGTAAGTCACTCATTCTTTACGGTATTTAATTTATTTTTTACCGCAATAGAAGAAGAATACATTGTTCAATGATAGCTGTACACAAACTTACACTGGCGGTCAAAAGTGTTTGTGCACGCTTAAATACATGCAAAAATCTCATTTGTATATCAAACGACCTAGGCTCTTTAAAAATTCATGTTTTTTAAAGGTGTTGTATGTATCCAATATAAATAATCCATGTTTCCACTGGTATTCGATCTGCCATAACCATAAAAATGGCTGATTTCTTGGACCATATATAAATACATCACACGCACTTTTTGATATGTGCCTATGTAGTTTATTATTCAATGTTCGTTATCACTGTGTAACCGTAAAGCACATTTTCAGGTTATACGATTGCCAACAAATGTGCAGTTATGTATTTGAATTTTTTTGAATGTGCAGAAGAAAGTATACGCACGCCATATTTTCAAAATGCGATGAATGCAATTCCTGTTGAGTTCTTTAGATCTATATGTAAAATATAAAATCCGAAAAAAATGGCACAAATGAGGAACGGTTCTTGACATATGGCTGGTTAAATGTTTTGTAGGCAAACCCTTATGACCGCCTGTGTAAATATATATAAAAAAATATCATCATCAATTCTGATTATAGCTAAACATTTTGGTCGCTTTTTGTAGAAGTTCAAGTTTGGTAAAACGATTTTGTTATTATGTAGTCTATGCATCCTAATATAATATTACCCTAAAACGAGCAACAGCGTATTTTCAAAGTATTAAGGTAATGCATTTTTATTAACTATAGTTGTTTGATGACTTACCTCAACAGGACTACCTACTCCTGCCTTAGTGTGTCCCCCTGATATTGTTCAAAATACAGCGCTTGTTTCTTGGCGCAGTCCGTCATCTTACAACTTCCCTTTCAGACCTTTTATTATATGTTCTCCTCCGCCGGAGACTATTTTCCCCTTTGGGGAAACCATCACTAGGTGCAATGCCTCTGACAACGCAGGAACTGTTGTCGAGTGCTCTTTTACAGTTATAATAGGTAACATTTTAGAAGTCCTTATTCAAATGCATGTTAAATACGGGTTTTGTGGTACTTGTCTGAAAATTTAAATTTAGTGTTTTCAAAGGCATGGCTGACAACTTTTTTATTTGAACCCAAATGCATGTTAAATACGGGTTTGTGGTAGCTGTCTGTACTCTTTTACAGTTATAATAGGTAACATTTATGAAGTCACCATTGTATTAAAATGCATGTTAAATACGGGTTTTGTGGTAGCTCTCTGTGCTCTTTTACAGTTATAATAGATAACATTTTAGAAGTCACAATTCAAATGCATGTTAAATACGGGTTTTTTTTTTGGTAGGTGTCTGAACATTTAAAATAAGTGTTTTCAAAAGCATGGCTGACAACTTTTTTATTTGGACCTTCTTAAAATTTCAGTATTTAAGTGGGAATTCTTAAAACGGCACTTGCATGCCTAACAATAGGATGGGTGAAGTATTTTCAAAACAAATATCTCTTACAACTAGTCAGCTTTTTATTCACCAAACGATATTACTTGTCTATTATCGTCGGTTCAATGTATGTGTGCCACGTGATATTTTGAGGACCACGGGCAGTTTTTTTTATAAAGATGCAATATGGGAAGTTGGTTAGCGCAGCGGTTCTTTCTAAGGTGTCATAACACCAATGAGTCCAGGGTTAGATTTCTGGTTCTGACGCTGTGTGTGCATTTGTTCTATAACTCCATCCTGGCTTCCGCACGTTGTCTGGGTACTTTGGTCTTCCTTCTGCATTTATAACTAAATAATGAAAGATCTTGGACCCAAATTAAAATAAGCCTAATTAGAGGCTTTCTAAAGATTGTTTCTATTCTTTCTTTATATTCATGTGCATTTTGTAATTACTATTATGTATACTTTGCCTGATTTTTTGTTGGAGGGAAATAGGATACTCAAATGGGATACTAAAGTTACTTCAATGTGCACCAAAGCATCTCGTCGTCTGTTCATGCTTCGCAACCTTAAGAAATTTGGATTCAACTCAACTGAACTTCTCACTGTCTATACTGGTTATGTTCGCCCTCTTTTGGAATAGTCTGATGTGATATGGCACTCCTCCATTACTGATAAACATTCTCGTATCCAAAAGAGGGCGTGCAGAATCATTTTAGGCTTTGAATACACTTCCTATGATTTCCTAATTTACATGCCTGTAAATTATATACTCTTTCTTCTAGGAGGGAGGAACATTGTCTCAAATTTGCTTGTTCTCTCTCCAAATCTGCTCGCACTTGCAATTTGCTCCCCCCTAGAAGAATTGAAATTCATGGAAGAAAGCTTAGGAATGCCACTGATTTCACCCAACTGCCTGCTCGTACGCTGAGGTTTTCTAGGAGTCCTATTACATAGATTTGTTGAATAGCTCCTGATTACCAGTTTTACAGCCCCTCCCTCTTGGGTTTAATCACTGACTCCTCAACTGTCTTCATTTGTACTTGGCTGTTTTTGTTTAAATGTATATGTTTTCTTGTGTAATGTTTCTTCATTGTATAATGCAATTCAGCCTGAAGGCTGCCATGTTATATGATCTAATAAATCAGAATCTGAATCTGAATCTGAAATACCGTGTATACTAACATCAGTATTGATAACAATTTATCAAACAGACAATGTGGCGCCAACAATAACATGTCCTCCTGATCAATTCAGCTCATCAACTATAGTCACGTGGGTAAATCCCACAACATCAGATAACTTTGACGGGATACCAGATATTTCTTGCAGTCCTCCTTCCGGATCATCTTTCCCAGGTGGAGTTACGACCATAATATGTACTGCTACAGACGATGCAACTAATTCCGACATGTGCTTATTTTCAGTAACTGTTGGTAAGAATTATATATTTCCTTGATTACCCGTTACTTTTTTTTGATAATTGACCCTTATGTAGAGGTTTTGACAATAAGCAATTTTCCAAGCTATTGCCGGATTGGTTGTGTCTTATGAACAATGTAAGATTCAGTGCTTTCACTTCAGATGGTGCCAGAATGCTAATCTATCAGTCCTGAGGCCAAAAAATACACATGTTTATGCAGTCATTCAGCTGAATTTACTGACATTGATCGTAGCCATTATATCGATGACTTCATACTAGTAGTAATTTCTTTTGATACCGGACCTCATAAAACGAGAGAAAAGAGAAACTAGCAAACTGTAAAATGTCAAGACAATTTTCTGAAACTAAGTGCATGTAACCTTTATTCATAAATAAAACTAGACTGAATTTTAACAAAAGGAATCATACATGCATATTTAACATACCTTTTTTGTGTAGATAATACAAATCCAACAATAACATGCCCTGCTGACATCACTGTTGCCACCAATCCGGTCACATGGCCCGAACCAGGAGCTACAGATAACTTAGATGCTTCAGTAATCCGAGCATGTTTCCCGCGTTCTGGATCTTCCTTTCCGAATGGACAGACACCTATCGTATGCAGTGCTAGTGATAGAGCAGGAAATATGGACACATGCAGTTTTACAGTCACTATAGGTAGTATATTACACATTTTCGTTTACCTATATTGTTAAGAAGAAACTACCTGAGTTTGCCGCCAACCCACAGTGTGGTATAGTTAAAAGAATCTAACTTACGACTATTAAACTATTAGCTACATTATTAAACCTAACCATTGACAACTCTATTTTGAAACATTTCTTAAAAAATGTAAGTAGGTAAAATGTAAAAAATATGACTCCTTTACACATTTTATTGTGCTCAATGCTATTCTTTCATAACATATAGCAGTCATGTTCATCCTGTGCGTGAAGATTTACTGATATATCATCATACCATCATATCCATACCAACTTCATGTAACGTCAAATCCCCCAACAATTCCCAAATCGAATTTAACATTGTAATTAATTCTACACAAATAGTGTAATGATAATAATTGACAAAAGGGGTCTTAAGCTATAATATAGATCAAGCACCACCCACTTACCGGGCCTCAATTTCAAAATCACTAGTTACCACTACCAACTTTGATACCAACAAGAGCAGTTCAAAGAATTAAAAACCAGCGCTAAATGCATCATTAGTTAACTTTATAGAACTTGTGTTCAAACATCGCCATCATTTTGATGAACGCTTTCTGAGACCAGTAATTTTAACTAGATTGACTTTTCAATATTTTTTGTTATTGAATATCTAACAAAAACAAACTTTGAAAAACTTGCTTGAAACGGTTTGAATTCAATGTTAGAGCTTAAGGTATAAGCCTGTGACATAGTTCTTAAATGAAATGCATTAAAATAATCTTTATATGGGTCTTGAATTTTGTATTATAATTTTATTTTTCAAATAGATTCAGAAAAAGAAGATCCTACGATAACATGTCCGGCAGATATCCTATCTTCCTCTAATCGAGTCACGTGGTTAAAGCCTGCTGTGACGGACAACATTGACACAGCTTTAAACATCGTGTGTATACCAGACTCAGGATCTTTGTTCCAAGCTGGGAATTCTACTGTCACCTGTACGGTAACTGACAGTCACAGCAATAGAGCTTCGTGTTCATTCGGTGTCACAGTCGGTATGTTTTTGATTTTTCTCATATATCTCTTATAAAAAATCATGGATACTATCATACAAACAACAAAAACACAATAAGAATAACACGCAGACGAATAAAACAAACAAAATCCCTCTTTGATATGCAGTTGGAAAGTTGGAATATATATTTTTAATTTTTAAGAATGCATCTTAACATTGTTTAGTCGGGTGCATTTTAACTGCACATCATTTATTGCCCAAGTGATTACGGATTGTTAGTTTCAACACCTCAAGTTACTATTGGCTTTCTAAATTCATAAAGTATATGTGTCGCGTTACAGCAGAAGATACCTTAGGGGTCAAAAAAATCCTCAGAATATACTTCAAAGATAGTACTTACGAGGAAATTGGAAAATCCACACGAGGACCTAATAATTATTATATCATTCATAAATATATAATTGTTCATTGATTGGTTAAAAGCTGGTCACATGATAATAAATAGTACCACTATTTCGAAAGAAAACAAAACAATTCTATATTTGAGGGAGTGAGATACTTTTTTTGAGTGAGATAGGCTACTATTTCATGTTTAGACTCATCCCCAAGGGTATCGTTACTCAGCGCAATTGAATTCTACGGCGCTGAAGCAAGGAATCAGAAAGGTGCATAATACAGCAAGAAATCGATGCCAATCAAACTTCTAAGTATCAGGTATGGCATTTAACCAATCAATGAACAAAAAATATATTTAATAAATGATATAAAACAAATATTTAAAATGATCTTATTCGGGATCTAAAGTGGAATCTATTGGTCCCCTTGGTGAACTGGAGGGCGTGAGGTACTATTTTCCCACGACCTTCAGTCTCGGGGAAAATAGTACCTCACGCCCTCCAGTTCACCTCGGGGAACAATAGATTCCACAAGATCCCTCATTATCATTAAATATTTGTATACTATTTCCAACTTGAGCGTTACCCTTTTCAGGGACGTGTCATATATATTTTAATGGTTAGTTTAGGATGTATTTGTTTTACAAGTTTCATACCAGGTTCAAATAGATTAAGATGTTCTCATCAATTAGCAAATACTATTGAAAAACGTAAACGAACGGATAAAAAAATAATCAAGTTTAAGCAGTACAATAATAAATACTGATATTCGACAATTTATCAGCAGATATTGAACCAGGCATACGTGTGAAGTTTTGTGTTGATAGAACTCGAATTTCTAATAACTATTTAATAGTGTTACTATTTAAAACATTTTACGATAAAGTGACAATGCTATACCACAATTTATACTTTCTGTCTTCATTTATTATTCAATAATGATCTCTTATATATTTGACACAGATCAAGAAATGCCAAGAATTACTTGTCCAAGTGACATCAGGACATCTGCGCAGCAGGTATCATGGAATAACCCTGCGGTATCAGATAATTTACATGATGCTACATTGATCTCATGCACTCCACCATCCGGGACTACCTTCCCACTTGAGAGCTTCTCTATAGTGACCTGTAAAGCAAGGGATGCGGCAGGCAACACAGCAATGTGCCAGTTTGATGTTTTTGTTGGTAATGATCATTATTTGTTAAAGTATAAAATATGCGTATATATAGAAACATTAGATGTGGAATTCTCTACAAAGGCTTTATTATTGAACACATTTTTTAATAAATAGCCTACATCAAAAATTAAGGTTCCTGATCAGGAGCCTATTAGGATCAGGAGCTTACTATTCTTAGGCTTTTTGTCCAAAGACATTCGCTCACCCGAGGTACATTTGCTCGCGAAATTCGCTCCGACTTATTCACTCAAATTAAGAGTAAATGACACTATTAATCTTTGGATATTGGTTTAAGCCTCGTCTGACCAAGTCTCTTTTATAACACGTCTAACCAAGGTTGGTTTTTTTAGAACCGAACCCCATATGAACTTTGTTTTGCTATCAATAGAAAGATATGGTCCCTTTATCCAACGATACCAAAATCACAAAAATCGGCCAAGGCATTACGCAATTATGGTGTCAGGTTTTTCAGGTAGAAAATCTGAAATTTGGGGAAAATGGCCACCACAATCATAAAATGCTATAAAAGTTCTTAATAACAAATTTTCATCGTTTTTTTTTAAATAATAAAGAAGAAAAATGGCAATTTTAACATACTATACTCTTTAAATTTCAGTATCATAGCATGCATATATTTTTCAAAATGGCTACTTAAAATGTTCCGGGGCTTCACCACCACCCCTCACACCAAAACTTTGACGGCTTGCTCTAACCCCACCTTAGGTAGTACCCGACCTAACTGATCAGTTGCTTTTGCGTTTTTATGCTGCGGGAAAAAAAAAAACTTAGCGAGGAATGCACCCACCACCACCACCACTTGGTTAGACGAGGGTTAACCAATATTCAAGCATTGTAAGAAACATATCCCTCCATTTCGTGTTTTTATCCTGCTATCTTGTACAGACCAAATGGCACCACCAATAACTTGCCCGCCTGATATCTCACGTTTTACCAATCAAGTATCATGGACAACACCCATTGCTTTTGATGCCGTAGACCCCAACCCTAAAGTGCTATGTGATCCTCCGTCAGGAACGATCTTTCCCATTGGTCAGACAACCGTGGTTACATGTACCGCCACGGACTCATCAGGATTTTCAAATGCGTGTTCATTCACTGTTACGATAGGTAAGTCACATTTTTAAAGTAGATTGTAAGAAAGTTGTATCTGCAATGGCTGCCCTAAGTTATTTTTATTTATACTAATTTTAAAAATCCCTCAAAAATTCACCGTCTTATGTCAGCGGTTCTTGAAATGGTTCTTCAGGTGACTATGTCACCTGAAGAACCATTTCAAGAATCACTGACCCAAGATTGGAGATTAGACAGCGTGCAATCCAAATTTATGACAAATGGCAGCTATTGCAGATATGACTTTCTTGCACTCACATGACGATTTTTAAAAAGGATTGTATGGGTATTTTGAATCAATATGCTTTATAAGGCTTCAAAATCTCAAATGTTGTTTTTCCCCATCACATTACGTATTCTTACTTCAAAAATGAGTTTTGAATGATTATCCTTTTTGAGCAATGGAGGATATTGCACACTCGACTGACCATGTTTTGTATTTCCCGGGTTTTACCCAAACTGATGCGTGTCCCCTTGTTGTACGGGATTTTATTTAAACTGAAATGAGCCGTCTTCTTTTCTGACAGATGTTCGTAAGGTTTTATTATTGATATGACGATATAAGCATCACATTACGTCGTATATATTCTGAATTAATTTACAAAAATAGTTATGGTGACATAAGCATTACTGCCCACCAGCTTGTCTGATGGGTTTAGGAATCCCCTCACGTTGTTAAATTTGTGTGAAATATTCGTTTTTTGGGTATGCCTTCCTACATAACTTCTTGGTCCCCTGGAAAATATCTACGAAACGCTAGTGTATTCTATTATTTTAACCTATTAGACTGTTTGTTAACCTCATAAAAATGCAATTCTGACCGATGTAGCTATAATAAGGTTTGCATTCGTGTTACATTTCGTAAACATGTTACATTATTAAATCCCATATGCTTTATTTTTGTTCTTCCAAATGCAACAGATCAGAAGAAGCCACAAATATCATGTCCAGCGAATATCCTCTCTCCAACGACGCAGGTTTCGTGGCCCGATCTCTTCGTATCAGACGATCTTGACCAGGCTTTGGCTCTGTCGTGTATCCCATCCTCGGGGTATAGATTTTTTAGCGAAGGTGATAATATTGTCCAATGCACTGCTACTGATGATGCTGGGAACGCCGGGTCTTGTTCATTCACCGTTACCGTAGGTAAGAAAGAGGTCAAATGGAATCCTTGTGAATTTTACGAAATCATACCTTCCATCAGACTTAATTTATTGCTTTCATATCCCTAGCAAGTCGATATAGAGTACAATTTAAATCATGCAAATAAAAATGACAAAAAGAGTAATATTTACCGAACGTTTTTTTCGGACTGATAGCGCAATATTGTTTATACCGTATTCTATTACATTAAGGTAGTACTCAATAAATCACTGTTTTTACATGTAAAATGTGATAAATTCTCATTTCAAATTTTAATTTTTAATTTCCTATTTAGAAGTAATTAAAAAATATTTTTAGCTTAGATGGTCAAAAAAAAAACATTACCATCATGTTTCTTGTGAAAATTCCTTTCTGGAAATGTATACTTTTATTAACTTTAAGCACTTTGTTAAACAGTTATGGTACAAAATAAACATGCAAACACGTTAAATTGAGTAACGTGCTTTCCCCCCTTAAGGACATTAAAATGTTAATTTTGCATTAACATAAGATTAAATGCATTATAAAGATGGACTTTTTTTTGCAAAATGAGTTATCATTTGCAGACAGTTTATGTGTTACTGTCTGCATACTCCAGTTATTGTTAACAAACAAGGTGCACAGAACAATGTCACATAAATTTAGTGTAATTTGTGTATATCATTTTGCATCAACAGATACTGACCGAGAAATACCAATAGTTATATGTCCAGTTAGTTTTTCGACTGATTCTAATTTGGTTACGTGGCCTCAGCCTGTGGTGTCCGATAATATAGACAGGACCCTCACCGTCATATGTGTTCCGGCTTCCGGCACGACATTTCAGACGGGACAAACTACAGTTGGGTGTTCAGCTACAGATAACTCTGGAAATACTGGAGTCTGTTCATTCAGAGTAAATTTAGGTAAGTAACAGATAAAGGATGACGTTGTTGAATGTCGATTTTTGTCAGTTAGATATTTTTACGATACCTATGGTTAAAAGTTATGTATTATGTTGCATGAAAGAGTCGGAAGTAAGAAATGGCAAACTGTTAAAGGTTTTATTTTGGCTATCAACGGAAACTAGGACGCAGTTCTAATAATTTGTCTAGAAATGCACCATGAGTGCTACCTTCGATAATATTGATCACATTATTCTGCTGAAGACTTGCTTGTCATCCCCCAGGGCTCAAATGGAAGTAGTATTTTTGTTGCCAAATAAAAGTCAATATTTTTCTGATTGTAAATCCAAAATTTCACCTCCAACGTCTTTATAATTTCGGAAATATAGTTTAAATTTTAAAATTAATTGATGTACCTATTTTTCATTCCTTTTCTATTTGCATAACAGTCTTATTCGCAGGTGTATATACTTTCTTTTGCCATTTAAGAGAAAACAAGACAAAAGCAAAGGTTGAAACCTTGCACAATGCATTTAAAAGGTCAAATGCCAATCAGTTAAAAATAAATTGTACACATGCTGAAATAGGATCACACACCTTCAATGTTATACGTCAAATTGTATTGTTTGATACCTCTGTCTTTACTTTACTAAGGGTTTGTGGGTGGTTCTGGGGTGGGGTTGGTGTTTGTGTGTTGGATGTTTGTGTGTGGTTACGGTTATTTCTGCTCAATAAACAATAAATTTCAGATTGAACCGATTCATATGGGGTATGCATGTTATGCAAGTACTTGTATCATTGGTTGATTGGTTGATTGATTGATATAAAGCCATATTTAACAAGAAGGTACTACATGAATTCTGTTTCCATTAAAACAGATATGGAGAAACCTCGAATAACTTGTCCACCGTCAACGACAGCGCCTTCAACTCAGGTATCCTGGCCTAATCCAACAGTATCGGACAATGTGAATCTACCATTAGATGCATCTTGCAACCCACCTTCTGGATATCGTAGCTTTGTCGAGGGACAAAACACAGTGACATGCACAGTCTCTGATATGGCTGGCAATTCTGATTTCTGCAGATTTACTGTCACAGTGGGTAAGAGGCACAGAAAATTCTCTAGAAAGTGATTTTGTTTTTACTTTAAGCAAAAAAAAAAGCTTTATTATTTGACCACATAAGCAGGTTTTCTGTCATACATTTTGGTACGCAAGAAGTATTTCCCAACAGATCATCCATGCATGAATAAGCATATGGATGGTTGTTTTATTTCAAAAATTTCACAAACGTTACCACACAAAACAATGCCTTAAAATAAATATTGTAAAAAAAATTCCGACCACTTTTATAAAATATTTGTATTATGCTACACATCATATGTGTAAAGTGCAATAAAAATACTACCAGCTCAGATAATTTTTACTTTGAAGTCGTTATTTCTGTGAGATGTCACAAATGTAACAGAACGTTACATGCAGTTTATTCGGGATTTGGGCAGTTGATTGAACCTATAAACGTCTACATGTCTTGACTCTACCGTTTAGTGCCATTGTCAACGACAAACTCGTGTGTATATTGTTCATGCTAGATTCTTAAAAAGCTATTTAAAAGTGATTTTTTTCAACTTTTCGGTCACAAACGTTACTTTGGAACGCCCTACAGCGTACATTAATTTTTCATTTTCTTTACGAAGAATGCGAAGAAACTGTTGCAATTTGATTAATGTTTATGAATATTTAGGATGTATTCGTAAAAAAGAGCAGACATTACGCATTAACAATTATCGAATGTGCTTGATTTTCGATTAGTATGATAAACGATTATTATGATATCTCATTTCTGATTTTATTACGTGTTAAGGGAAATACTAGTGCATTTGCGCCATATGTAGTTAACATGCATGATATGTATGTAATGTATTCATGAACTAGCTGTATCTCTGTAGTTTAGGTCATCATGGTCAATTATGGTATAATAAATAGTTTATAGGCCGAACAATATTTTTTTCGACAGTGTTAACAGAAATCCAGAGTACAGGACCCTATTGTTTGTCAATGCAACCCTTACTCTGGATTTTTGTATAAATTGTCCAATATTTTTTTATTGTGCCTAGAGGGTATCCATACCCAAAAGAGAACGATTGTGGTGAGTCTAGAATATAGTTTGGAAATTCTAAAACCTTTATTTTATATTAAAGAGAAAATAAATTGGCGATAAAAGTAGGACAAAATAATAGTATTATGTATTTGACTTCTCAGAAAGAATGCTAATACACACATGATTTTGTACTCATTCTCAGATATTACAAGACCAATAATTACTTGCCCAGCACCTGATACAATCATTACAAACCAACAGGGTTTGACGACCTGGCCAGATCCGCAAGTATCTGATAATCTGGATCGGTCCTTGCCTGTCGTCTGCAACCCATTTTCTGGATCAAAATTCACCGGCACTGAGACTGTTGTCACGTGCTCCACAGCTGATAAAGCGGGTAACAAAGCTATCTGTGCATTTACTGTTAATTCAGGTAAGGACTATACAAGGTTTAAGGACCTTACTGAATACCTTACTGTAACCTTAGTTAAGTACATTGTAAACTGCACCTAATTTTTGGTTTTCGAGTTATGAAATAACTACTAATACGTATAGCAACATTATATTATAAAACAGTCAACTAATAGACAAGGTTTACACCAGGTTTAAAGGTATACCTAGTTTTTGTTCTGTTGTAATAGCTGTAAAAATAAACACGACGTATCATATGATATATGTGATGCCTCACTCTGAAAAGAGGGACTTTACGACAGAATACTTTTCGAGAAACTGATGAAAATAGGCTGCAACAAATAAAGAAAATAATACGAATTTCAAACAGATTTTCTGTTGTAAAAATTGATCGCCTTGAACAAGATGATCAATTGTTTCTTGATCAGTGTCATTCACCAATTTCAACAAGTAAGGTGTCATTTTGTTGTCAAGCTTATGTCAATCTTAGAAAATGCTCTAACAGATGAATTGATAAAGTCAAAATAAATATCATCTTCAAAGTCCCCCTCTTTCGGAGTAAGCCATCACATATACAATTTTTCTCGGATATAAAAATTCAATGTGACTCAATAACAATACTATGGTATTTTAAACTAAAATAAAATAGAACAGACAGTAATTGGGTATTTACGAGATATCTATCGATTAGATAGCGTCGTAATATGTTTAAAGCATAGTCCATGTGACAGTTTAATCTAATCCTGAGCCCGTTTAGAATGACTTGATTGAAACAAAAAACGAAATTAAATTTTCAGCGGATCAAACACCACCAACAATTACTTGTCCAACTAACATGTTAATCACATCCTCTACCGCCACCTGGACCAACCCGCGAGCGTCTGACAATATTGATACGGCTCTTCAAGTCTCTTGCAACCCCCCATCTGGATCCAGTTTTAATCTTCCTGTAAACACTGTCACGTGTTCAGCAACTGACAAAGCAGGGAATACTGGGACATGCTTGTTTACTGTCACTCGAGGTATGTGATAGTCCGATCCTAGGACCTTGATTTTTTTCTCTGTGTTATACTATCCACAATATAAATCCACTATCACATCATACCACTAATACTAGAAAGCCAGAATTCTACATAGCAGACTGATTGCATGGCAGACTGACCGCCCCTCCATTTTTTCGGGGTAGGTAGTAAAGTGGCTTTCTAGATAACTGGACTTGTTAGTTATGTTGGTTTGTGTCACCTGAAAAAACGAGGTTTCTATTAATCGAACTAGGTATGTGGTAGCGTTACAACATGGTGAAGAATATATGGAAGATTCTTACATTTTGATTAAAAGTATGAAAATCGGCATATACTCGACCCAAACATTATGACTTAAATCATTATCATGATTATAGGAGAATGCATTATGTATAACAAACTTACTTCCCTTTAATGTAGGTCTAATGCATGTTTCAAATTCAAAGACACAATTTTCTGATTAGTTTTAATCCCTTAATTATGATATATGCAATTTCCGTAAAGGCTAAAATTCAAAACATATAAAACAAATGTAGCACATCTTTCAGAACAAGCACCAAGTATAGTAGATAGAGTCTTTATTAATAAGCTTATTTCCATTGGGTCATGAAAAAGAATAAGTAAAGGAGAGGAGAAAAGACAACATAAACAAACAAACAGAGCAAAGAAACACATACAAGAGTACAAGAAGGAATCGTGTAACAATGTCTCCCACCTTTTACCAACAATATCAATATGAGGGGGTGGTTGGATGGGTGACATGAGTCATACGAAAACGACACGACGGAGAACTTGTTAATCCTGCTTATCATGTGTCTGTTCCTTAGGATTCAAAAGAAAATAAAAAAAAATCAGAGCAACAATATTTTAATATAGACTTGTGAAATTTTAATAATAACATTGATATATTACTTTCTCAATGTTCCAACGATTTTTCTACCAGATCAAGGTGCAACTGTTGACAACATACCACCTACAATAACAAAGTGTCCAGCTAATATGACAATAACAACTGAGACAGCAACTTGGACTAAGCCGACAGCAATTGACAATGTCGATAATGCTCCGCAGGTTATATGCAATCCCAGCTCAGGATCCTCCTTTCCATTGCCGGTAGCGACTGTAACATGTGCAGCAATAGATGCAGCGGGGAATATAGCTACCTGCAGTTTTACTGTAACTAAAGGTAAGGCGAGACGTCACTAGACTTTCTGTATACCCATTTTGTATTGTAGCAATACCCACCTAGAAATGTGGTGTAATTTGATCCGTGTACCTCAATTGCAAGTTGTATATACTTGTATTTGGATTTGAATAAGAATTGAATATAAACATATAAAAATATTTGACCTAGATGGTCTTATTATGCATTTATCACAAAATTCAGTCGGTGAGAAGTTCTCACTCTGGTGAGGAAGTCTAGTGACGCCTTTGCCTAAGCTTCTTCGTAACTTCAGATGACAAGAAAGTGTTTGATTGTTTTTCAACACACTTATATAATATATTGTGTAATATATACCACCACCATTTACTACCGAAAGTTTTGCTAGAGATACAAAATTTTACGTTTTTTCCTCTTGAACGCCCATTTCAAATCATTTGATTTCTGTATGTCCTTATGAGTTATTTTGTAATTTCATTTGTTTACGGGGATTTCTTACAGATGTAGAATCTACATTGGATTTCTTTCAAAAAATAAGTATTTGGTAGATTTATTTGTGCTTATAACAAACTTAAATAAAAAAGATAATCACCGTGCTCGTTTGGAAGATACACACATTTAAAAAAAGTGTACATTTTCCAAAAAAATTACCCGACTTTGAGAAAACCCCTAAAGAAGAATCTTCTATAAACTGATAACTTATTGTATCTACTCGTGCTGATTTTATGTTTCCCGTTGTAGAAAAATCAGACAACGTAGCTCCAACGATAACATCATGTCCTGGTGACATCACAACGATTTTTACGGTTGCATCCTGGACCAATCCAACAGCTACCGACAACGTTGACAATGCGCCACAAGTATCCTGCAGTCCTACGTCGGGATCTGTATTTACATTGCCTGTTACGACTGTTGTTTGTGCAGCAATTGACGAGGCAGGAAATATAGCAACTTGCAGCTTTACTGTGACGAGAGGTAATGGAGCAAAGAAAATATAGGGGCCTTCCCATCATGCCTTGCATCAATGGGATATTTTGTACAGGTTGTCATGAACATCGTAAGTGATGAAACATAGTACAAATAGCCTACCTCATCGCAATGCTGCATTTCACACATGTTACTTAAGACAAGCTGTACAAAATACATGTATCCCATTGGAAGCAAGGCATGATTAGACGGTCCTGATATATTCTTAAATGAAGCCATCGAAATGAAAACAAAAAACCAAGGGGACAGTCAAGTATAAAGTGGTAGGCAAGCTGTATCAAAAAAGGTGAAGTAGAGTTGTTTATGAGGATTGAAGGGTGAATCAAAGTAACACCGAGGGTCAAAATAGCGATTTTCAAGAAATAGGGTACTTTTCCAAACTTGAGTGTGGAAACGGTATCGATAAAAAAACATTTTAAATGTAAATTTGGGAAAGAGGGTAAAATTATTTTGGGTAAAAAAAAATCACTCTTTACGGGTGTTTTGAAAAACTGTTCCTGCTTATAACATTATACATGATCCCCTCAGGGAACAAGCAAACACACGGTACCACAGACTGTCTCTGGTGGTAATGTATAAAGTTTTGATAGGTTTGGTACCAATATAAGAAACGGTACCAAAATACCGATAAACAATTATTAAAACTGATTGAATAATAACTTGCAAATTGCACTATAAAAACCTTGCAGTCAAGCATACAGGGTCGGCTTTTTGCCAGTGGTTAAAAATTACCGGTGGTCTTTTTTTACCTGCATCTACTCTATTTCCGTCATTTTACTGCAGAGCAAAGAGATACAGAGGCTCCAAGAATAGTGTCCTGTCCCAGCAACATAATTAGCACTTCAACTATTGTGACCTATCCTAATCCAGCAGCAACCGACAATGTTGACACAATTCTTCAGATTTCATGCAGCCCTCCATCAGGCTCTGCATTTACGTTGCCTACCACAAACGTCATGTGTACGGTGATGGATGCAGCTGGGAATATCGCAAGGTGTGAATTTACTGTAACAAGAGGTTAGTGATGCATTCTCAGTGAATTGTAAAATTTGAATGTTGTTGTTTTTTCTTCATTATATCCATTGGTGGTTCAAGCTTCTGAAATACTCATATTGCATTTTAATCAATTATATTATATATGAACATGGCATATCGATCGCATACATTTCTGTGGGACTCGATTACAAGACACAATATATCTTCTTATATAATTCTTCTTATTTCTTCTTATAATACATCTTTAATGTTAGGCACAATTGATGTCCCGATGAACTGCTCATGTTTTGCCGAAACATTTATATTTGTGTGTTTGGTTTTCAGTTCAAGCAGCAGATCAGATTCCGCCAACACTTGCCTCTTGCCCATCTGATGTAACTATTACATCTACCCAAGCAACATGGAATAACCCAACAGCTACGGACAATGTTGACACCTCTCCTCAAGTTTCGTGTAGCCCGCCCTCTGGGTCGACATTCCAATTAGGTGCAACTCCTGTAACCTGTACAGCAACTGACGCTACAGGAAACAGGGCGACGTGTAGCTTTACGGTGACTCGCGGTAGGTCTGAGTGTATATGAATCAAATTTTGTATAATATTTCCAAAGGATCATTTTAAACTCAACCGGCTTTTTTTTTTAAACCATGGCGGTTCCGGGTGGTCGGCCGTTAGTTATGAAGTGGAAATATTAAGGCACTAAAGTAAGGTTGCATTAGAAAATATCGCGTTTGTTAACTAGCATCTGCCTAATACATCCTAATGTTCGGCACAATTGATGTCCCGATGAACACTGGTCGTGTTTTGCTGAAACATTTATATTTGTGTGTTTGGTTTTCAGTCCAAGCGGCAGATCAGGTTCCACCAACACTAGCCTCCTGTCCATCTGATATAACTATTACATCTACCCAAGCGACATGGACCAACCCAACAGCTACGGACAATGTTGATGCCAACCCACAAGTTTTATGTAACCCCCAATCCGGGACTACTTTCACTTCAACTGTTACTACTGTTACGTGTACTGCAAGAGATACTGCAGGGAATACAGCCTCCTGCAGCTTTACCGTTACTAGAGGTAAGTGTGGCAAGAATGCTTTCCCTCAAAGTAAAAACGCAGTATCTGCATTGGAGATATATATACAAGCTACTTCATTTTCGAATGGAGAAATACTGCACAATTTAAAAGACGATTAATTCTCTTTCATATCTAAAGGCAGTATCTACTATAGCAAACATGTGTAAATACAACTTTTTAGCATGGTAAATGTGTTTTGTGCAATCACATACTAATAGGATGCATCTGCTAAGCTTTGTAAGTGCACATACTGCGGTTTTACTTTGTGGGACAGAATTTGGGAAGCATTTTAATATCAAATCATAATATATCTGAACAACAACATCTCGATCCAGAGCGAATATAAAAACGTGCTTGTAAGATTATGTTAGCAGCTAAAAAGCATTCCATCGAAGATGCTCTTAAGCAATATCAATTCGGTTCAATCCAGTACAAATTATTTCTATTTTTCTCAGGTCTTATATTTAATCGTATACAATTATCAAATTGCAAGAATGTTATATGTATACAAACTTTAAATAAATAACACATCATCTAAATTTTATACAAATAATATAAAACCAATTTCGGTAGATTATAATGTGACAATACTATTGCTCAATATCAATATGATCTACATGGTATAAAATTGAATAAACTAGAATTCACAGTAAGATAGTTTTTTCAAAACTCGTCGTCTACGTTTTCTCAAGTTCATGGATACGCTTATCAAGGATCCTGCCTTCTGCAGCTGGATGCCAAAACCGGGAGGAGAAGACATTAGGTCTTTGCGTCACTTCAACCTTCTCTCAACATCAAAACGGATAAATATGCAAGGAATCCAATTCCTTATATGGTGAAGCTTTTACATATTGAATAAACAGAAATGCACTAACGATAACGTTTTTGCAAAACCCATGAAAAAAAGTTCAAAAGTTATCGCCATGATCGCACATTTGTTTTTAATGGTCAAAATTTCAGTTCAAGTGGCAGACCAAGTTCCACCAACAATATCACCATGCCCCTCTGATATGACTATCTCATCTACCCAAGCGACATGGACCAACTTAACAGCTACGGACAATGTTGACACCTCTCCTCAAGTGTCATGTAGCCCGCCCTCTGGGTCGACATTCCAATTAGGCGTAACACCTATAATTTGTACAGCAACTGATGCTACAGGAAACAGAGCAGCCTGCAGTTTTACGGTGACTCGTAGTAAGTCATATTTGACTATCTTGTAGTGAAAGAAATATTAACAAAATTTGTCAATTCTACTTTTCTCCAATGAAAATGCTTGAGCTGCTAAAGTTGATTTCACTTTTTGTCTCGCCTGAAAATTTTCAGAAAGAGACATAGCAATGCAATTTTCTGTCCGCCGTCCGCCGTCCGCCGTCCAGAGCGTATCTTGAAAACCGCATGCCCTACGTTGATTATATTTGGGGACTAGGTAGACCTGGTGCCGATCTAGTTCCAGCAACATTTTCGTCGCAAAATATGCTAATTAAGTACCTAATTTGCATAATTTATGCGTAAAATGCTTTAAATGGCATATTTTACAAACCGTGCACCCTACATTCATGGGTTAAGGTCTCAAATTGTTCGTCTTGGACCAGCGATC
>JXSR01S018446.1:160904-171834 GCA_000969725.1 Ophiothrix spiculata
AATATATCACTTTTATACTTGAATCCTATTCAGATATATTTAACACAAATATATGTGGAACACAGCCAGCCATTAACAATCGTATCCTGGGAGGGAGTAACGCTCAGCTTGGGTCTTGGCCCTGGATAGGTGCATTGATAACGCAAGCAACTAACGACCACTCTTGTGGAGCATCGCTGTTAAACAATCGGTGGGCCGTAACGGCTACACACTGTTTGTAAGTAGAATCAGCCAAACATGTGCTTACTGATCATACGATAAATTCGAATATGAACTAGATTTAAAGACGATCGCGGTGTTAATTTAGAGGGCCGTGCTACAGAATTTCTTAGTCAGTGGCGGGAAGATTTTGACAAAACGCACGCGTGGTAACTAAGTGCAAAATTTGCGCCTTGTAAACACTACGCAACGCTCTCACTTGTTATTTACGCATTGTCTTCCCGATATAACACCGATCAACACGAAAAATACTGCGAAATAGTATCGAGTGCTCCCGACTCAAAGGGCCTTCGAAGAACAAACTATCAACGTATGTTTTCCTATACTACACAATTTTTTTTTTTTTACATATTTGCTAACTGTATATTTTTTTTTAATTTTTGACTTTTCAATTGCAAATGTCAAGTGGTTGTTAAATTGAAAAATAGTATGGGGTCACCGACTCTTTTAGAAAGATAACGTAAGATGAAATTATATGGGGTAAAATCTAAAAAAGAAACTTTAATAACCGGGAATGTCGAAATTCGGTTTTATATCATTGAACAGATAAAACAATTTAATTACGTTAAGTAATCTAACGCTCGAGTTTTCAAGTTATCGTCCATTAAAATTAAAATTACGTATCATATATGACGTCATATAGCGCGCTTAGATGGCTGGTAACCCTAATTTAGACTTTTATTTATTAACTGACAAAAAAAATCTACAGGTAAGAACTTATCACCGCGATCGTACTTAAGGGCACTTTTTAAAACATTAATTAACGTAGCTTGATCTGCTGTAATGATACAATTCCAATTTTCAAAAATAAACAAACTCAATTTAACCTAAAATCGAGTCGAGACAGATTGTGACGGTCTTGCTTTTATTGAGTGTTGGCCCTGATGATGGCTGTTAAACTAAGCTCAGAATTTTCAAGATCACTGGCACTAACATGATTCTCACTAATTGGCTCCAGATAACAATTTTAATATGTTTGGAGAGAACTCAGCCGTTGGGATTCGGTTATGTATTCCAAATTTATTTTTGGTTGGTACTAAACAGTCTAGGGATCTTTAGTTTGGGCTGGCCACCCCATTTTCGAAGTTTGAGAATGTTGCACTCTCAGACACACTATACAAACATTGACTGCTCATGAGGGCGGCCCCGAAGTAATCTTGAGACTGTATTTCGCGAGACCGAAGGTCGAGGGAAATAGTATGATAATGTCAGGATTATTGAGGGGGGGGGGGATAGTTTTCACTATTGACAGAATGAAAGAGCAGTCAATATTTGTGTTTATACCGATTTCGTTTTTTTGAGAGGGCAATAGTTACTTATTATTGACTGACTCGAATCAAGCCAATCGGTATATAATAGTTTTTTATTAAATACATTTTTATTGTTTTCATAGTTAATAAAGACATGAATGTTTATTTTTTAAACGTATTTGCATTTATTTAACAGCGACAATGCCGTTGATCCAGACCAAATTACATTCGGCTTTACATCCCTCCAGAATCCCGGCCAATTTGCCCAGTCTTCCGAATTCACAGCCTTCCATCATAACCTATACAACCCGCAAAGTGCTAATAGTGAATACGATATAACGCTGCTGAGATTAAATCAAAACATTGTATTTACTCAATACGTGAGACCAATTTGTCTTTCAACATTAGTGGAGGAAACCCAGAGGTATACTAACTGCCAGGCTGCTGGTTGGGGAGCTCTAGTTGGTAAGGCTTAACTGCGTTTTATTGACACTGGAATAGTGTCGAAGCTAGCTTTCAACGCTAGAATCTAATGGCCAAAAATTGAATCACAATGAAGAAAACTACATAGAAGCTAATAGTATCTCATAAGCAACTCCTGTACATCTGCCACAATCGATTTTTGTTAATGTTGGTGGCCACCATACTTATTTCTGAGGGTAAGGGGCTAGTGTTGAGCACCCAGCGTCGACTCTATTCTGGTGGCAATAAAACGCAGTAGCACATAAGGAAAAAATATATGCATACTAAATTACATACAAATATACAATCAATCTTTGTTTCGCGCGCTCTTTCTGTTGACATACATAATACAATAAGAATATCAAATGTACATTATTTGCAGACCTACCCGATCGAGGGCTGTAAGTAAACACTCGTTAGAGACCTCATCAAAAATGGCTCTGAAATTATTCCCCAGCATGATTAAAAGATTTTAGAACCATTTTTTAGAACCATTCATTAGCACAGACATGAATTGTGTTTTACAGTTTGAATCTTGAATGAGCCCATAAAAACTGAATAAAATTAATAAACATATAAAGGGTTAGTGTAAATCTGCTAAACTATCTTAAAGTCCATATGAAACTAGCCCAAATTCTTGATAGCAATGTCATGGTTTGGAAAAAAATATTTAATACACGACTTTGTAATCGTTGCAGGAAGCTGATGAGATTAGAGATCGAACCAAGTTAAAAACATTAGTGCCCAAATGCGGTCATGAAAACTTACGACTGAAGATTCCCGAGATCGTAATTCAAGGAAAATGTTAATGTAAAGTAATCATTCTAAGAAAATTGAGTTAATTCTCTGGCTCCATTATGTTTGCTTTAAGTATTTTGAATCGCTCTCGTTTTGATTATCATCAGATCCTGATACGGTAGCATTTGGAGACTACCCTGACATACTACAAGAAGTGGACCTTCCCCTCATTAGTTCTGCTGATTGTCGAGTAATTGACGGAGGTGCGACGAATAACATCATTTGTGCCGGAGCCTCACAACAGGGAGGTATCGACACCTGTCAGGTATGCTTAAAGATGTCGAACGTTGCTTCATCGCCCAGGGGCAGTCAAATATGAAATAGATACGGGTGTATAAGGCCCGCGCTCCGACGTGACAGCCTGGGGTTTTCGGTGAGAGCACATGCTCAAAAATGAGGGGTCATTGGGTGAGAGCATGTTTTAAGCATCCCGTTAGAGAAAACACAAAAAGGGCTCAGTGGTACAAAAATGTATTTGCGGCATTCGCTGAGCAATATTTGGCATTTGGTGAACGACATTTGGCATTCGGTGAGAAAAAATATACAAAATTATGGGCTTTTTTCAAAACCATGTTAAGTCCTCCCCTTTTGTAATAAGTTTCTGGATTGTTCGCATTCAAAATTAATTTTTATTTCCAAAACGTACTAAGGCCTATCTGGACTAAGTGTGATTGATGCTGTTTTATTCCAAAACGGCCATTTAGTGTCAAAACGTGTCAAGTCAATGCGTTTTTTAAACTAATAATAATAATATTTTAGAAAAAATTAAAATAACAGATTTTAATTTTGTATGTTTCTATGACCCTTGATAATGTCCCTATCTTGAAGAGTTGTCCTGAAAAAAAAAATTATTGTTTTCAATAGCAATAGGAAAAAACCAACTCATTTTCTTGGAATTCAGAATTTTGGACTTAATGCGTTTTGGAAATAGGTTCTTCAAATGCAAAGTTCAACAAAACCCATCTTATAATGTAGACAGCTACAATGTTATAATGTTTACTGATATCAGATGTGCAAACAGTCATGAACAAATAAAAACAATATTATTGTTAACAAAATTAGTGTAATCAACAACATTAAATATGAAGTGCTCACATTCTTACATTAATCTGAATTTTTAAAAATACACATGATCGAGTGTGACGTTTGAATTTGTTGTTGTTGTTGTTTTGAAGAACGTTATTAAAGTTATATTTTTGTTTTCCACAGGGTGACAGTGGAGGACCTCTTGTCTGCACAAACAATCAAGACGAGTCGTGGCACTTAGTTGGAGTAGTCAGCACGGGATCTGGATGTGGACGTCCTAATACACCTGCGTTTTACACCAGGATAACACAATTTCTGGACTGGATACAGACGACTATAAATGCAAATCCCTAGTGAATTTGATTGTTCAACTTTGTAAATATTTTACGAGAAAAACGCTTAGTAAAACGCACTTCAACTTATTCATCCTGAGTGACTAGAGTTTAGTCTGATGTTTACTGAGTAAAGATTAAGTATGATAGGTTTTACTTATCTGAGCGAGTTGTGTTATTCTGTTATGTACATATTGACTAAAAAAATCAACGTATTTTTATATATAACTATCTAAAGTCTCGTTGTTATTTTAGAAATGTCGATTAACTATATATGTTTGTAAACAATTACAATTTGTGTAGATATAGTTATGAATATTAAACCTATGTCTTACAAAGTCTTGTTCTTGTGTAATCAGGGAAGAAAGATCAAATAACCGTCAAGGAGGGAATTTAAAATAATCATCTTTGATTTCTCATTAAAAATGACCCTATATAAAATATAATAATTTGATAATTAAGTTAGTCGGAACTCATTTTTTCTATTATTTTATACAATTTACACGAGAGATTATGTAATTTTACCATTTTCGAGATGCTGCCATTTTAGATTTATGCCCATCAGGCACTGGTCCATCTAGTATATTATCGTAAATATTTGATATGTTTTTTATATGCTTATCTTAAATCACGCTTTTAATAGCATTACTTTTGCAATTCATTCCACCTCTTATTTGTATCTTCACTAGCCTTTACAACAACAACAGGTATTTAGAACGCTATTAAACAATGTAACATAGAAAGTCTTAAGAATTTTTTAAATACCTCTACTGACTGAACAGTTCTTATGTGTGGTGACAGATTGCTCCAAGCTCGTACTGCGCAGACAGCAAAACTACGGTCTCCAAAGGCAAGGTTTGTCTTTGGGACAACCAAACGAGTTGTATCCATGGAGGATCGTAAAGAACGGGCTGGAACATAAACTGTTCAGCCAGAATGCTCTTCATTTCATTGTTAAGAGGCAAAATTTGAGAGAGGCACAATTATTATTGAGAATGTTTGAATCAAGTTTTTTTAATTTTGACAATGTGACCGAGGTATAATGCGAGATTAGAAGCCATCGAATAGAAACAAACACTAGAAATTGTAAGAATCTGAAAGCCACCTGTTGCAACCACCTGTTGTAAACTAAGAATTCTCTTCTGAGTGAATTGTGCAATCTCTAGACATTGAAACATCATCGATCCCCACATTTATTTTACCTGCTCATTGCCAAGAACATTGAATCATTAATACCCAGGAGGCCTTCAACATGTGCAAGAAGGCAATTTCAAATGAAACAAAACAGTCAAAATGTTTCGAAGCTGTTGAACTTTAGAGTGACAACCAGCTGTGGTGAAATATTCTAACCATTTTACGACCTGGTCAACAATCCTTCACATTCTCAACAGAGGCGAATCTACGCAGATGGAGGATCAAAACCGCTCTTTTGAAAAGAGCGGTGTCAGTGACCAATCTTTAAAAGAGTGGCAATTTTCACTCCCTCAAAGAGTGAATTATAACTCTATAAGAGTGACATTTCACTCTTTAAAAGTGAAACCCCGTTCGATTTCACTCGAAAAGAGTGAAATGTCACTGTTTTGGAGTGAAAAAAAATCACTCTAAGAAAGAGTGACTGTTCACTCTTTTCATTTTAAGAGTGTAGTCAACCAAATCCAACTGTACTAGAACAGAACAACTGTCAATGTATTGAATGTTTTCCCGGCAACGTAAAATGTTAGAATTTAACTAGCAGGGAGCGGGGTGGTCCATATGCTAATTTTCATAAATAAGAATTTTTGAAGTCGCTCTTCAAATTTTGAATTGCTCATAAAGTTGTAACTGAACATTTTTTTTGCATTTTTGACTCCAACACATTAAATTATTGCCAATATTGAAACGGTTTGTCCGATTTTGAAAGTTTTTCTTTATTTTGGTTCTGTTGAGGTATTTTATTTATGGTAAGAGGTTTGACCGTCGCAGGCATGTGCAAGCCACAGAAGGCCACAGAAGCAGTCAAGCCTAACTATCAGACTCTAATCCAAGAACTAGGTGAACAGTTTGTAAATGTGCTATATGTGTCTATTGAAGTTGGATCCCATGGAAGGATGACCAGCTTTTTATATTATAGATGGCGTTACCAGGGTCGTTTTTTCACTGCTGTTCTGTGCAAGGTTAATAAATAAATAAATTGCTGGTGATTTAAAGTGACTTGTAATTTGAGCTGAGTGTGCTAAAACTGTATATTCTATGAGGGTGTGAATTGCTCAAGCTAGGGTTGCGCCAATATGTAGGCCGCAGTAAGCCCTTTGGCCCCAGTGAGTCCAGGTTGTGATTCAACCAAATGATTAGAACTACTAAAAACAAAACAACTAAAGGTCTTGGATTTTAGCTTATCACCAAAATATTAGTAATATTAGTTTAAGGTCTCATTTTCTAAGTTAGGACCCAATAAAAGGTAGTTTTGTTACATTTCTATCTAAAATATATATATTTTCTTTTTAGTATATTTTCACTATGGAACCAAAATGAGCTTGATTTGGGGCTCAATTGAAAGCTTGATTAATGGTCTTTCATTTCCAGAAGAATAAAAAAATAAATAATTTCATCAGTAATAGCTACGGTTCGATAAACATAATTAGCCCGGGGTGGTGGAGGAGGAAGAGGAGGAATTGGTATCAAAGAGGAGGTAGAGGAGGATTTGAGCGCAAAAAAGTGGTATAGGAGGATGTTTTAGTTCAAGAAGGTGATTGAAAAAAATGGTAATGAGGTCGTCGGGCATGGGGAAAGTAGAAATTAATTATATCAATTGTTGACAAGAGGAGGATTTGAAAACGAGTAGATGGTAGAGAAGGATAATTTGTTACAAAATTCAAGTTTGTCTAACAGAGGATTAAATATAAGAGAGGCTCGCTTTTGGCCGGGAAATACGAAAAGATGTTCAGTCGAGTGTAAAATTGATGATACATCAAAATAAATTATACTGCCTTATCAAGGCAAAAGTAAATTTTGCCCAGTATATTTATTGTTTTGATGGCAACTATAGTAGTTGTTGTAGGGATACTTCCTTTGACTCTGGGAGTGAAACATGGACTGTATTAATGTGTCTATTTCTTTGTACCAATCAATTTCAATGATTAGCCATGGATGTGGCATTTAGAAAAAGTTTTATATTTTGGTAACGCAATAATATAGTCTTGAGATTCATATATTTTCAAACCTGTATACAGGTGCAAGCATTAATTAAAATGGCTGTAATTTGTTGTACTTGTGGCAAGTCATTTTCAAGGACTAACAATCTAAAAAGACATTTGAAAGTCCATTCACAAGACCGTTGTTCATTTAAGTGCTCTGTCTGTGGAAAAGAGTTTCATAGTCAGTTCAACTTGGAGAAACATAAAACAATACACAAGACAGATCCTAAATTTTTGGAGCACAGAAATGTACTCTTACAAGGCATATTAACAACATCATAATCAATCTCACAAATGCACCGATTGTGGGAAATCCTTCCTTCTCTGACACTGGAACTGTGTTTACTTGCACGTGCAGAGAACAATTCGCAAGGTTGAAGATCATTAAGCATTTTAAGCGTCAAAAAGGTCACGCAATACTTTTGTTTTAATTTTTTGACACCCTGTATATATGTAATCGCTTTACTCAATAATAAAATTACTCAAATAACAAAGATGAGATCTTTTTTTGTTTCATCAGGTTAAGCAATGTTAAATATAATGCTTATTTGTTAAATTTTAGGGGAAAAAACCTAAATTTTTAACACCCTGTATAATGTATGTAATGTTGATGATAAACTTTTTTCCTGGTATGTATGTATGGGCAATAGGCTAAACTCTGTGTTCAACACATTTACTTTATATATACAAATCTTATTTTTGTCTGGATGTCAAATAATTGACGATCATTTTAATGATATTTTTGTTTGTCTCACCCTGTGTAACACTTAGCCACCCTGTACGCTTGACTTGATATTCACATTTTGAGATTGCTGACACAATAAGCTTTCAGTATATATTTACTTATATGCACTTAAGATGCATATTTTTGAAATCCGGAGGGTTTTGTATAAGAAGAGGCTTATTTCACTAAAACACACATGTAACGCGTTTGGGTCCCAATTTAAAAAATGCGACCTTAACCAGTATTAGACACTTTGTATTGAACCATAATACACCTTCAATGGTATATTTTACCTGGACTAGTTAGTTCAGGGCATACTTTCTGTCATATTTGAAGCTAGATAAAAATTGAAAGGAGATTGCTGACAAAATTGATCTAAAATATAGACAATTTGAGATCAGAAAATGTAAATTTTTAGGCTGAAAATATTGACACAAAATAAAAACCACTGTGTAGCAAGTTCAATTGAGTATGCTCAAAAAGATTGAAGTTTTCTGATCTGAAAAATGTTTACTTTGTTTAATTTTAGAATTCCGGCTCAATCAGAGAAAAACCCGGACAGCGGTCATGTATTTTTTTAATTGGTTAACACTGCTGAATTCAGCAGTCACTAACAAACATTAAAATGCGTAGTTAACTTGCAAAAGTAATTCGCCGTATCCCGGGATGCCTAAAACATGTCAATGTTTTTACAAAAAAAAAAATATATATTTAAGGTTGATTAAATGTACTATAACCTTATAATCTTATAATCTAGATATATAAGCCCAATGTATCTTCTAATCAATAACGGATAATTTGTGTTCAAATCACCTAACATTCTCACCAAATTTGTTTGTTGAAAATGTTTGGTGATTTATAGCACCAATTATCCGTTATTGATTAGTAGATGCATTGACATTATATTACCAGTTCAAATGTTCAATAGCCTATCCTATACTTTGAATGACAGGCCTCTTTTGTGCGGTAAAATTAAATAGATACTTCTGTTGTCATTTACGAATTAGTTTACGAAATCCTTTGTCCTTTTAATGAAATAACTTACGACAAACTTGAACCAAGAAGTTATCATGCTTGAACAGGCATAATGTATAATAACTCTCATTAAATGCTTTATTTTTTATAGAATACCAGTCTGTCGGTAGGTATAACGGTAATGCTTTCAGACTCCGAAGCAGGAGATCGTGGGTTCGAGTCCCGTCATAGTCGTTTTGTAAATTTATATTTTTTTGTTTTTGCAGTGGCGTGTTGATTTTTCTTCAATTATTCACTGTCACGACTGAAATTCTCGAATTTTTGACATAATTTATATAAAAGAACCCAAAAGGTTATTTTTCAATCTGGAAAATATATATTGAATCCATTACATTTCGCAAGAAATACAAAATGTTTCATTACAGTGAGGCTGGCTCTGACTATGCTGACATGAGATTCGTGCAGGTTTCTGACGTCAGAGGATGACCCGTCGTGACCAAAGGTATTCAAGTCGAACTTTTGATGTCCAGTTGTCGCAATACAAATTGCAGGCAAGTACGATGAGCCGATATCAGATATCTTTCGTACATAACATCAACATATATTTTTCCTCTCCTTATTTTTTCACTTTACAGGCCTTACAGGCAAAATATATTTGTCAAATTTCATCAATATGAGTTTTGTATTTTTACTAGAAGAATCGAGCCAACTGACCTATAAATTCGTGTGTTTAAAAAGGCTTAAATTCGTTGATTTTAAAAGAAAATACCATATAATTCTCATTTGTAATCAACAGCAGAAAAATTTACATACATTTTATTGGAACAACTTCAAATTGTTATACCCACGTTTTCAAATTGCGTTTTCTCACACCCTTTTCAGGTAATGCAGGTCAGCCTATTTAGCAGGTCATGTTAAAAAACAAAATCTCGCGACCAATTTTTTTTTCTCGTTTTGCGAGACCTGGAATATAGAATTCGCATAATGAGTTCGTTAACAGAGTCGTTACGATTAGACTGATACGGAAGGTTTTCAATCAAGTTCAATGAAAAGTATCGTCAAAAGATTTGATTTAATGCTATCGATACGGGTTCATTTTGGAGGACACCATATCAGGCTCTTTGTTTGATTTAAGAGGCCTAATGGCTTGATCATTTAGGCCAGATTAATACTGTCATTTGTTCTGAATTACCAAAATTAAAATAAATGTCAGCATACATGTTTGAGCTTTTAATAGCTTGGTCACAATAATCGTACGAACAGCTTACGAGCAGTGTTTAGTCTTTTAAAACGGATTAAGACCCCTGGAAAAAATCGAGTACAACACTGAAAACTTTAACTAGTCAAGCAGCTGCTTGACTAACTTTAAACTAGTCAGGCAGGTTAGTCCAGCTTGCCTGACTAGTTTGACGTTGGTCAAGCCAGGCTTGACTAGCTTGTAAACTAGTCAAGCCTGCTAGCTTGTAAACTAGTCAAGCCTGCTTGACTAGCTTGTAACGAGTCAAGCCCACTTGACTAACGTGCAAAACCTTGCTTGACGAGTTTGCCAGACTGTGAGCTTGACTAGCTTGACAGTACGAAAGAGCTTGACCAACTTCAAGTTGGTCAAACTGGCTTGACTAGCTTTAGTTAGTCAGGCTGAGCACGGTCAGGTGGAGTCATTGATGGTAACATGGTGGACAGCACAGACATGTAAAACATCGTGCCGTCGTTTGACCTCATAAATATCACCATTATGTACTGATGTATCGTGAATTATATAACATTTGATTATATGAAGCTCACGAACTATTTTGGTGGTACTCATATGTCACTCTTAATCCTCTCTCAACATTATTGACGGATTAGCTTTACATCGTGTATTAAGCTTAAAAGCTTGTTGTCGTACATGTGCACTGGCGTGCTCGACTAGCTTGCCTGACTAACGTTGCCTAGTCCCGCCTGACTAACTTATCGTTAGTCAAGTCTGCT
>JXSR01S018447.1:0-13654 GCA_000969725.1 Ophiothrix spiculata
ACAAATTTTGAATGGCAAAATTTGATGATTTGCCCTGGTGGTTGTGAATATGAACTTGTGTAATGAAATTTCAAAATCCCATGTTGTCATTCTGTGATTGTATTTGCAGGTTCCAGACAGACCTTTTTTGCCAGTCAAGTGCTACGTTATGCCGATTTATACTCGTCAACGTTTCTCAATCTACTGCACTATCCATTCAGTTACCTGTTCAGAGCTCCACATCAGCTGGTAGGTGTTTCAACTAGAGCTAAGATATCAGCTTCACTTGGTAGCAATTCAACAGTATTGTTAATGTTCCAAGGAGCATTGCATCTTTATATAAAAAAAAACAGAGATCCAACTTTGGAAAGGTTTAAAATGGACAAATAATTACCTCAAAATCAAGCCGAAATGTTGAAAAAATTGCTAAAATCATAGTGATTCTTAATAGGTATAATTAGTGGATTCTTGACATACAAGTTTGCCAGTTCAATTTGCCAGTTCAATATGTTGGTTCACAGTAGTTTTTGCACCATAGTTTGGTGATAGTATCTGGAAACCATCACAGCATATCAATTTGCAAGATGGCTGCCAAGTTGTGCATTTATATGCAAGATACAAAACTTTAGCACATTTAATATGGGCGTGAGAAAGAAATTATGGTAACGGTTGTGGCTCGGAAAGTATTTTTTTGTAATTAAGTTGTCCTCAGAAACCTTCCTCTTCACGCTGATTTTGTAAACTGTAATAGAGATGGCCCTTATGGGGCACTTATTTTAGAACTTACAAGTATGCCCACAATTTATGAAATGTGCAATTTTACTGCAATCTCTGTCAGGATTGAGGTAGTGTGACATTTGCATTTGGTTCAAATTTAAACTACAAATTTAGGATAATGTTCAATTTGGATCTATCTGATACAGCTACAAAACTTAATGCATATTTACAAATCAAAAGTGTGTATGTGTTTAGGTTGTGTAATCCTTACCTTTCAATATTTCCGTCCTGTACAGATGCCTCATGAATTCACTGTGGACCATCAGGACACCTTCCAAGAGGAAGAATCTATGGCGGACACACTCATGTCACCAGCATTGAGACGCAAGCGGGCAGGCACAGGATCAAATAGCCTTGAGGCATCGCCATCTACAGAGAGCCTCAAGAAGGGCCTCTTGCAGAAAGCAATGTCATCACCGCATGCACCAGTACCCCCAGAGATCACGCATGTTCATGATGAGGATGACTAGATGTACTGTGTTATTACCCTTTTGTATCTATAGGCCAAACAATAATTTATTAGACAGTGTAAACAAAAATCCAGAATGTGAGGCCCATTGTTTGTTAATGCAACCTGTACCCTGCAATTTGTTTGTACATTGTCCAATAAATTGTTGCTTTGCCTATAATTGATACATCTCATGGACAGCTGATCTATTATATCTGCGTCACTGTTTGGCTGGTTTCAGTGTCCTGGTGCTTTGTCATGTAGGTAGTGGTCATGTTGTGACCACTTGGAAGTTGCCATGATGTAGAAGCAGTGTTTTTTGCATAGTTGTTGGGTAAAGAAAATGTTTTTACTTGGTGTGTAACTCAACAATTGATGACGAAAATCCATCTAAAGTATATATTTCTAGCAGCTGATTTGCTTGCTGAATGTGATAGTTATGTCAGCTTTTGACCAAAATGTGTGCTTTAAGTAAAAATACACCAAATTGCTGTTTTTTAGTGTAATTAAAATTTGCTATTGTAAAACTATTGAACTGTTTTACAAGTCTAGCAAATATCTAAGATCTATTAAAATATTGCCATAAATATGTCAAAAATTGAGATTTTGCTATCACCATTAAAGGAGCATGGTCCGATTGCCTCAGCTTTTTTTTCAAACTTTTTGAGATTTTGGTATCAAAATGTTGCTCATATTTTTCTCATTACCCATGTGAAATTTCATGGCTGAGTTATGTTCCGTTTTGGAGATATATATAAAAATGTGTCTTAATTATGGTAACCATAATTAATTTTACACAGTAACATATAGGCGGCTATGAAATACAAAATTGCTCCTAAAATCAAAATGGTTTGACCAATTCAGCTAAAATTTGAAACTTTGATCTCTTGAGTGGTCTTCTTTCATATGACGTTGAAAACTAAATTTTGAAAAATCGGAACAAGCTCCTTTAAGTACAGAACGCTAATAAGCTTATAGATATGTATAAGTTTATTTAAAGGATAATAATTATCTTGTAATGGATAGTGTTGAGAACAAAATTGACATCACTATGACAAGCATTAAAAAAGGCCCTGGAACCAGCATTTATTATTTGTGTATACATGATTTGTGCATAAGACATCCATATTACTTACATGAGATAGCCATGTGACATTCATTATGTATACATGATCTTTGCATGTGACATTTATATCATAGCCATGTGATATTCACATGATGCAATTTTATGTTATGCTCAGTGTTCACCACTGTGATCTTAATAAAATGAATCAATCTGTAATATTTTATTCTTAATCATTGCAAATTTTGAAAGCAATCAATCATCAAATTAGCTATTTTATTTATGTTAACTGACATCTCATTTTAGTTTACAATTTGCATTATGATTAAAAATAATAGGTTCTCTTTACTTGAAGTACAAAGTAGGTTACTTTGAAAGTATTGCTGCATGCACTTAAGATTAGAGTATCCATATCTTTACCAAGGGTGTTATTGGTACTTGCCAATTAGGCAGATATATTTTGTAAGTTACAGTGCTGGCCATGCTGACAAGAAATTTACCTACCTGAATTTCAACTCATTGAAGAAAAGATAGTTAACCATAGCCAAGGTGATACGATTAGACTTGAGAGATGGTTTATTATTCAACAGAAACTCATTATATGGAAAAAATTACCCGCCGGTCAGGAAGGTAACTTTCTATTTGACGCCCCCATGCACCATTGGCTGTCAAGGGGGTGTTAATGCCCAGCCATGATCTTTAATCATAGCTTCCAAATTTTGCATTTTCTTTAATACATTTTATTTATATTGCAAAATGTCACTTTTATCATTTTCAGGAATTTTGATTCTAAATATTTACCTCAATTATATATAGATATTACTATGTATATACAAGTTTAGAATTCCAGAACATGTAAGTTTGGACCATAAAACCTTTGTAGGTTTTATGGTCCCAGATGTAAGTAAATATCCTAACTGCCAAAGGTAGAATTTTAATTCCTACAAGAACTTGTTATGGTGCTCATTTTACCTTGTGCTGAGGAGAGTAATTATTTTCAAGAGTCTTACCTATTTTAATATAAAGTGAGTGCTTTATTATTCATTTATAGTCTGTTCCTATTCATTGCCCGTTGTCAATTGATGCATAGTATTTTGATATGGTTACGTATGGCATGTGCAGCTGCAGTGCACCTCACAAGGATGCAGTGGGAATCAGCAGACTCTGAATAAACCATTAGTAGTTCAAAATAGAACAAGAACAATCAAATATGGTGTCTGAACAGTAATTTGACTTTGTTAATCATATGCTACCCCAACCACCATGTGGATTGCCAGTGTGTACAAGGACTGTGACCAACTGATATGCTGTCAAAAACACCAGACTTACAAGGCTTTTGCAGATAACTGCAGCATCCACTTCTATCATAATACACGCCATTGATTGTTGCTTAACAGTATTGAGCCGAATGTACAAGGGGTATAACTAAGAAAATAAAATTCTAAGCATATGATTGTGCTAGCTTGTTTACGTGCCAGGATGTCTTCGGTGTGTATTCAAGCCACTATCTTCTGATATACAGCGATGCAAGAATATACCCCATACCTCAAGTTAATCAGTGTTGTGCATCATATCTGAAATTCATCTTATGCTAACCTAACAGTAAAGTATGTTATGTTCAGATGCTATGTGTAAAGTTTTTCCACATGTATAATGGTCATGCTAAAAGATGAAAATGGCTGCTCTAATTGGCTCTTACGAATTGAAAGTTTTAAAGATGTGATTTGTTGGGTGTAAATATTTGAAAGTAACAAATTTTTAATATCTCCGGAGAAATGAGTGGATAGTCAGAATTTCCAAACTTAAGTTTTATTATAAAATTTGAATCCTTCGTTTCCCTTTTCCTTTTTCATCATGCGACCATGTAAGGTGATTCAGAAAATAGAGATTGACCAAAATCGACTATTAAAGTAGATGAGTATGCCCCATTGATCATGGTAACTAATTATCAGTCTATATATAGAGAATGCCTAAGAGGTTACTATGAAAACACAAATAGTAACTATCATTTCTGGTTACACAATACACTTGAAACTTGGCACACATAATACCAAGACTATATTTCATATGAATTTATGTTATTCTATGAACATCTCCATTACCTACAATCATTTTCAAAAAACTGAAAATGATGTTATCATTGAACCAAACCCATGTTAGTGTAAAATTTACAAAAAGTATAGAATCTCATGACAAAAGCATTAAAATTAATATTTCCAGGTTAAAAATGTTGCCCATATTTATATAGTTACAAGAATATGTATTGATGCGTTTTCATTTAAAAAAAATGACTTATTCACCCAATTTTCATTTCAATGGTTTTCTCAAAATTATTAAGCATGACTTTTCCTCTCATTTCGCTGGAGCATCCCTCCTCATGAGTCATCTTTCATTGCCATAAAGCAGAGCTATGATATATAGAAGTTTGAGTAAAGGTAATGTGTCCTTTTTATTCTGTGAAGGAAAGTGCAAGGCATGGGTCATGAACTAGAATGACCAAAATGAGGAATACTTTACACTTCTGTAATTATTTGTCTTACATGAGTTTATGGGTCTGTAATAATCATAGTAAATTGAAACTGAAATACAAGTATACTTAAAGGCTGCATTCCAAATTTCCAATCAGACAGTATATAAACAAAGTAATAAAATAGATAGCTATACATGGTATTATTTAATAACCAATTTGTTTAATATATCTTTAGTTTGATAGAATTAGTTGTTGGTTATCAGTAATGATTATTTGTCACGCAAGGTTGATTAACTCTTATCAATGTAATGTCTGTTTGTTTGTATGATAATAGAGGGTTCAATGTTCTTTAAAATGATGTAACTCAGAAACCTATGCATAACAGTTCCTTAGGGAAGTTGACAAGCGGGTGAACTCTTGTAATCTTAGTCACCAACTAGTAGAGTAAGATAGATTTGACATAATTTGTTTGTTTATATTGGGGCAAGCTATACAAGAACTCGGATCTACAGCGATGTAGATCCCATTAGTGTAGATTGAGTCTACATAATGGAACACAAATCCAGATGTGGATTTTTGCCGTGTATTCCAATATGCACTGTCTGCGCCTACACGTCATATTATTTATCTCAGAGTTGTTTTTCACGCGTTCACAGGGGTTTTCTTGCTATCCCTTGTTGTTAAGGCCTTCTACTTACTTACAATCTCATTTACGCATGTATGTGCAGAGCATGTTTTGTCGATTTTGATTGGTTACACTCATGCTGTTTGCACATGTGTTAAGAGTGACCTACATACCCTGATTGAAATGAAAAGGAACCTTGAGATATACCTACGCATCGTACCAAGATGCCTATTAACATACATGAGGCACGCACTTGGCTATATATAGGTCTGAGCTTTTGTGTAACTTGCCCCCCTGTCACATGGGTAAACATTTGGGAACTGAAATAATTAACTGAGAGATAACAGTTACTTGCAATATCAAGTATAAGGGTACTACATCAATTATAATAGTAATAATTCCAGCAATTTTATTGTACTTTTTCCAGTGGGTACAAAGTGCTGACCATCATTATTACGCTGTAGCAAGGAATCATCAGAACAACTTTGCCTTACACTAAGCTACTTGCAGCCAATAACCAAAGGTGCAAACCTATCAGCACTTAGGTTGTGATATTCACACCTAAACAGCTCCCTAAATGTGCTCGGATCGACAAAGCAAGTGTGATAAAGTGATTTGCCTAGGTTCACAACATGTTGACATTAGCGGGCTCAAACTCAAAACCTTCCGTTTATGAGTCCTGCACTGTTCGGTTAGGCCACACGTACCCAAGTGTGATGTTAGATTTCCCAAGTTTTGTTTTCATAAATTGTTTCATATTTCACTGGGAGCAAAACTTTGTGAAATTCAAGTAAATCTTGACAACATTTCCTGAAATTGAAATCTCTCTATCTTTATATATAGAGATTTAACCAAGCAATATGATTTATGTTATGATGTATTAACATTGTTATAAATTTTGTAGTAAGAAGTAGATTTCTATTTCTTAAGTTATGAATAATAATAATTATTATATCTGTGTATATATATTAGTTGTTTTAGAAAGTCTTAATCAGTTTCATTTTTTGAAATATATTGTTAATGCTGAAAGGAACTTAATGAATAGATATTTTATAAACTGCTTCCCATCTGAAAACCAAAGTATGAATCATCTGTAGAATATACTCCATAAGAGTGTGACATTTTATAGCATATTGGTTTTACTCATAATTCATTTATCAAAAGTAATAAATACGAGTCTGGTTCTTATTGTAAGCTCAGTTAAACTAAATCTTTACAATAGGCTCCTGTCCCTGACAGTAAATAGTATGTATCTGTATTTAATTTTGAAATGTACTTAAAATTTACTTCCAACCCCTCCATCTTTTGTATTCAAAAGGATATTTATTCTCTTGCATATTTTATCTGTGTTATTCATTACTACATCTCTTGAATATTTATGATACAGTCTTTTTATTGGTTAAATAGCTGTCAAACCCTATCTGAATATTTGACCATGAAAAGACTATTTGGTGAAATGGAGTGGTTTTTGATGATTTTTTATTCATAGCTACAATGGGGCTCTCCACATGGAAACATCAAATTTTGATGCATCTAGATGAATGTACATTTCGAAAGTGCTGATTGTGTTCACCCGCGCGTCAATCTGACTTAACGATCGTTGCGCGTATTGACGTTTGCTGAAGTCCAGTTTAATCTGGATGTGCGAAGTACATCAGATTGATTTGCCTGTATGGAGAGCCCCAAACAGGTCCATAACCAGAAGAACAAGAAGGGGAGGGTCACCTTGCATACTTGCCAACTGTTCCTATTTAAGAGGAACGGTCCTGTTTTTGGCATAAGAAAACAGTAATTTTTACCTATCCGTTCCTCTTTTTGTAAAACCCACCCTATAGTAAAGTATAGGAAAATGGGAAATGTTCCTCTTTTTGGACAAAAATGTGCCAGTTTGTTCCTCTTTCTAGTTTTCAAATGTTGGCAAGTATGACCTTGTTTCAAAATGTTCATTTTGGTTGACCCAAAACTATTTCATATTTTACTAGTTTTGAAAGTCATTTTTATTTACCTAAACAGGAACTTTTTTTACAGAATTTTGGGTGTATATTTAAAAGTGTTGTGGTTAGAATTTTTAGGTGTAGCAGGCCTTTTCTCAAAAAATGGGGGGGGGGGGCACCTCCCCTGGTTATGGGCCTGGCTACAATCGTGGCCAAAAATACTTGGGATACTTTAATAAGGTAGCAGGGAGTGTAACATTGTGTGATTCACATTGAATGATAGATATACTTTACTCTTGGTGTAAATTTTTTACCAAATTACTAAAACGATGAGGTATATCTCGCTAAACACATAATTTGTGCACCACCTTTAAAAAGGATATTTCTTACGCAGATAGATTTAGGGGAGTTGAGGGTCAAGTACAGAGGTGTAATTCTTTCAGGTTTTTCTGATTTCCTGATTTTTCTATATTCCAAAATTCCACAATATCAATTATATTTATCCCAATGTGGAGTACTGTATGATTTTTTCAAAACAACCAGGATATTTTCTCCCATAATCCAATCACACCCCTGCAAGTGTCTTAAAACTGTTCTGACCAAGATTGTAGATGGGTAAAGATAATAAAGAACACATGGTATTAATTAGTCATGAAAAACAGAAATCTTTTCAATCTTATTGATGTTTTTGTACAAATTCAAGTGTTCAATACCTTTGTGACCTGAGGTAGAGATAGGCAATGCTATGTAGTTTTTATTAATATAGTATGCAGTTCAACTTAAATAACAAACATTTGGAAAGTTTCAAGTAAATTATCTGTTTTCATATCATTTTACAGAAACTTAAATCTTGCCTTTAGATTTTTTAGATTAAGGATTATGATACCAAGAATACCCACATCTCCTCCCTCGCATGTTTAAAATCTGCAGCCCAATTCTTTTCATGCTATTTTAAGGAGTTATCATTCTCAAGTCTTGATACTTCGTCTTTGTGAAATTCATTTGGTGTAGTGCCTGGGAGATAGATTTTAAATCATCTTTAGGCTTTCGACACAAGGAAACCCTATTTGGTACCAAGTAAGCTAAAGCTTATTTTCAACTGGTGTCCAAGATCTTTTTACATTCAGTTTTTGAATGCAGGAGGAAGACCATAGTACCCGCAGAAAAACATGCAGAAGCGAGCATGAATTGAAAACCAAATGCACATAAAGCGCTAGACCGGGAATCGAACCCGGAACCTCATTGGTGCAAAGTGAGGAAACTACCGCTGCGCTAACCCACTCCCCAAGTATTGTTATTTCTTTAGTTTTTTAAAACTGCATAGATTGATCATCACCTTTTACCTCAGGCCATAAACTTATTAACCACCCTCATATTGTCAGTACACCTGAAATTAACATGATGCAGATCTGAATGCATCAAGTGCCAAAGTTCTACTTAAGCAGCATCAATTGTACTGTGTTGACAGATGTATGATACTATATTTTTCAGGGTTACGGTGTATTTTTGTACATACTGTAAATTAGAAGTTATTAACTTTTTATTATTTCATTGTTATTATTAATGATTAATTGTTAATATCAAAACCAATGTTAAAAACTTAACTTGAAATATTTGTTGTGGTATAGTCTCACTTTATTTATATTGTGTTTCTGTTTGTTCTAAACTACTTTGAAATCCCAATATAGTACACATCATGTTCTGCTCTGAAACATGTTCTTTTTAAAGGGGCAATTTTATGATCCACTTTTCATCCTCAAGGTCACCTCTAACAAAATTGAGTTTTTCAGTAGTAAAAATCTTTGACTGGTATATATTACAATCCCCAAACCCATTCTTTCAAATGTGCATGCATTTTTGAGAAAAGAGAGAAACTGTCATTTTCTAATTACTGTTGGGGCCCCACAGTAATTACAACACAGTTCCCTATGCAGAGATGCCACCAATTTTATGAAAAAAAACCTGAAAAAAACATCAATTCTTGAAACATACTCCAAAAAGGGTCGAAAATATATGAAAATATGTCAAGTTGAGATCATAAAAAACCTGAAATCATGGTTTGAGCTTTTAAAAAACCTGATTTCAGGTTAAAACCTGAAAAGTGGCATCTCTGCTATGGGGATATTTAAAATGCTGATTATCTTGTAATTGAAAATGAATGGTCGGAATAAAGTGACATTTTCAGCATACACTTATGCTGTGTTTCTTTATATTTAGCTAGAAAAGGGGTGAGGTTTTAGTTATACCAGAATCATGACTTGCACCTTTAATATCACAAAACCAACAGTTCTACTTTGTTGTGGAGATAATGAAAGTGAAACAGAGGCAATGTAATTTATAGAGCCATATAAAAAGAACAGGACAATTTACACTATATTGGAATTTTAAAGAGTATTTTAATGACCAGTAAAACCAGTAAATCAGCTTTAAAACTGAAATTTATTACAGGGCTGCTTCAAAACTCAACCGGCAGTTGCATACCGGTTCTGGGCGGTTCAACCGGAATAAACAATAGCCAACCACCCAGAACCACCAGACAACCGAGTTTTGAAGCGGCCCCTAACCACCATTTTTATGCAGCAAATTTCCTGCATACAAACCAATTTTTGGGTCTTAGGTGCACATTGAAGTCACTCATAAAAACCAAGCTATAAGATCTTTCATCTGATTGTATGCTTTATTCCATTTGCAAGTATCATGATGAATTGAAGTGCATACAAACCAATTAGAGGGTGTTAGGTGTACATTAAAGTCTCCTATAAAGTAATAAACACATTGGATTGTGTGCAATTTGAACTGTGGTTAAGTAGCATGAGGATTGAAGCACATGCAAACCAATGGATATGTCTTAGGTGTATATTGCAGTCACCCATAAAACAAAAGAAATAATAATCACTATTGAAAGTGCATGCAAAGCAGTGGCTGGATGTTAGGTCTTTTTCATTTATTAAGATGACCCAGAAAACCAAGGACTAATGCTGCTTTCATACTTGTGTAGTTTTGCAGCTTTGTCGCTGCTTGACGTATATTTTTTGCAAAAACTTGCCGCTTCCGGTTGTCGTAGCGGCAAAGCTACATGTCGCTGAGGTAACCGATATCGGCAAAATTTTGTCGCACGACAAGAATTTTTGAGTTGAAATGAATTCAACTTTCAGAGCGACATGGAGCGGCAAATTGAAAAGCGACCAAACTGCAAAGCTACAAAAGTGTGAAAGGAAGCAAGTGACAGAGCTGCAAAGCTACAAAGCGACAATAAGTATGAAAGCAGCATTAAGACCCTACCAACGAAATGTTTCTTTGGTTGGGTCTTAGATCTTACATTATAGTCGCATGGAAAAAGGCTCGATCATACGCCCACTGTAAGTTATGAACCATTAGGATGGTTCTCGAATTATGAATTAAGGTTGCGGTAGACCCAAAACTGGCATAAACAGTTTTTATACTCTAATTTTGTAAACCATATGTTGCTGCCCTTCTCAAAACAGCCGTAAATACAGCCTCTTGTCATTTGTGATGACTCACCCCGAATAGGGGGACTTTGCGACAGAACACTTTTCGAGAAACTGATGAAAATAGGCAGCAAAAAATAAAGAAAATAATAAGAATTTCCAGCAGATTTTCTGTTGTAAAATTTGATCAATTTCAACAAGGTGTCATTTTAAAGCTTAGAAAATGCTGTAACAGATGAAATGATAAAATCAAAATTGATATCATCTTCAAAGTCCCCCCTTTCGGGGTGAGCCATCACATTTTCACTTTATATTTGTAAAGACTTATGTTGTAAGGATTAAACTTGACACCTCATTGAACTTCACTTGGTTTCCAGAAGCCAAGTTATGGTCCATCAAAGGTTGTCAGGGAGTAAAATGTGAAACTGAGATGAACATGTTAAAGGTCAGTAAGCCCTATATTTTCTGTTGATCGTTCCCAGAACATATACATGTATTTCAAATTTCCTATCATTTTCTTCAAATCAACTTTTCTGGTTGTTTGAAGTAAGCACAAGGATTGTGAATCTGACAAAAAATCAATTTCGGCAAATAACAACCTTGACATGTATTTTCACCTATATCATAATGAGGTGAGAGATGGATGGTCACATATAACAGTGTGTTATAGATGGGATGAGATGGATGGTCACATATAACAGTGTGTATTTCTAGTAGTGGATTATGCTGCAAATGATGGTGATGCCCTATGTACTGTATAAGTGGTATGTTTCGCGCTGCGCTGCATTAATTTTAGCGCTTTTTCGCGAAAGGTGGTATGTATATACCACTGCATGTCAAAAAAATCACAAGCGTGCAACTTAAAGCAGCGAAATGATTCAAAATTAGCCTTGCACGAAAATATTGGCATTTACAGTAGTTTTTTTGACCAAAATGGTCATTTATTGCAAAAAGGGCCAAAAAACATATTTTTGCCCAAAACATTCTGGAAAACCGAACTAAATTTTATTTTAGTGAAATTTCATACTTTCAAGAAACTAGAAACAAATGTCTAAGAAGGGTTGTTTCAAATGTTAAACTTTGATAAAAATCCAAAAACTAGGTCAAAAAGTTTTGCCAAAGATTGTTGATATATTTTGACCTATTTTTGTTGTATTCTCAAAACTGAAGAAACAAAAATTGGGACTGATCTAGAGCACAGTGAAACTGTCCTTTAAGTTTTTTTTTTTTTTGGGGGGGTGGCAAATTTGAGCCCCTGAAATGGGGCCTTGAGAACTGAACTTTCAGAAAAAGGCTACTGAAATGCTAGAAATAGAATCTACTTCACTAGTACCTCGATCACTTTCTATGTATGGTATGGACTACTCCGATCACGATTTTCTCATGGTCCAAATATGTTAAACTGGCAAGAAGTCTAGTAAATCGATGCAAAGAGTATTGAAACGGAAAATTTTACGAGGTACAAGATATATTAATCATATTAATCAGGTTCCAACATCCAAAATATAAGAAAAATTTGTAAAAAAACAAGATAAAAATCCTCTCTCCATTCAAGTTTTACCTATTACAAAAACTTTAAACTCAATTTTCGCAGAACCATAGTTTTCCGAATCAGCCCGATGCCTTTTACCAATTTGGATGTAACTTTGCAACCAAGCACCCAATAACCAAAACCAAGGTGTCATTTTAAAGCCAAAAATCTTCACTAAGCTGTATGTGACAATATTTCCTTTATGGAATTTTAAAAGAGATAAAGAGCACATACATGTTTTACCTATGCATTTACTAATATTAATATATTTAATTTCATCTATCTGATGCAAAAACAGCTTTCAGATGAGACCAAAACATTAATTTTGATTTTGAAACCCTTAAGGTGCCTTTCGATATGGCGGGTCACATTTATGAATTGTGCACCCGTATCAACATGGTCGTGACAGTTCGCGTGGGGGAAAATCTGTTTGATAATCTAGTTTGAAAGCTTCTTGAATGAAATTGTTGCAATACATGCTCAATATCTTCTTCTTCAGGTATGGATGTAGGATTTAGTGAACAAAAAGAATTTGAGATCATTAACTTGTGAAAAAGGTTGGGGTAAAAAAGACCTTGACTCAATATGTATGTCAAATCAGACTGTTGTTGAATTCTGCAACTTCAGCGTGTTACCAGCAAATGGAAACACTTAGTATGGAAACTATGCGAGCCCAGATTCTATTTCTTGTTCGGATAATATGTGACCCATCATATCGAAACGTACCTTAATACCGGCATAGTAAATTACGAGATATGGGCCATTGAAACTGAGCATAGTCAAAAATCATGTCCAAGGCCGAATTTCTAAATTCATTAGAAACGTTACCTTTGAAGTGTATTCTATCATATTAATCGGGTTCGAAAATCCAAAACATAAGACAAATGTTTTAAAAACCAAGATGAAAATCCTTTCTCCATTCAAGTTTTACCAACTACAGAAACTTTCAAACTCGATTTTCTCAGAACTATAATTTTCTGAATCAGCCAGATGCCTTTTACCAATTTGGATGTAACTTTGTAATCGAACATCCAATAACCAAAAGCAAGGCGTCATTTTAAAGCTTAAAATATAATCTTTCAGATGAGACCAAAATAACAATTTTCATTTTGGGACCCTTAAGGTACCTTTTGATATGACGGGACACATATGCGCTTTTAGGCCTATATAAGCACTTGATTTACGATAAATTTCAGCTAATAGTAATGAATATCATTTATGGATTTTGACATCTGATATGGATAGGGAAATCGACCCCAAATGTCTTCAGCAAATAAAACAAGCAAAAGTAACACATGATTTAAATATCAGTCCTATTTTTTTATTCCAAAAATTAACATGAAACCTTGGCACAGCATGTATTAACACACAGACCCAA